>PVKC010020004.1:0-18832 GCA_004027635.1 Crocidura indochinensis
GTATCTGGGGAGAGTCTGGGGGAGTTACTGAGGACCCCCTTCCTATTATTTTTCCCTCCCACTCCAGAGGTTCTCACCCCAGATCTTTGCTAGTTTAATTCTGATAGGTTTTCTACTGAGTGCAGAAAATATCCAATTTGCAGAACAAGTTTTTAGAAGGATATTTCATATGCCTATTCTGTAAATGCGTTTTCTTAATTTTTGGGGAGGAGACACACTGGCAGCACTCAAGGGTCACTCCTGGGAGGACCAAGTGTCATTGGGGATCAAACCTGAGTTGGTCACATGCATGTGCCTGGCCTACTTATGTGAGTGCATCATGACAGGATTAATTCTCTCTGCCCCCTGGAAATTTATTTTGAGTGTTGGGCTTTTTTTTTTTTTTTTTGGTTCACACCCGGCAGCACTCAGGGGTTACTCCTGCCTTTATGCTCAGAAATCGCTCCTGGCAGGCTCATTTGGGGGACCATATGGGATGCCAGGATTCGAACCACCAACCTTCTGCATGAAAGGCAAACGCCTTACCTCCATGCTATCTCTCCGGCCCTGAGTGTTGGACTTTTAAGAAGAAAGTTCATCTAGTTCAAACTCCTTAGTTTATAGAGAGGAAAACTGATCCCCAGAATCCCTGCTGTCCCCAAACCAAAGAACCCCACTTTCCTATCATTTGTAGGCAAGTTCCCCATGAAACAGACTTGCACCCAGAATCCTGAGACCAGCTTTAAACTCAGACCAGCCCTTATGTAGAACAAAGTCTGAATGCCTGTGATAATACCGTCTAGCTTCTAAAAGAAACTAATTAATTTTCATCAAAAGCATCACGAATTAAAATGAAAAAAAAAATCAGATGTGCTGAAAAGAGAATTAAAACTAATGAAGGAATATCACCAACCGAAAGCCGCTGGTCTGTCTGCGTGGAGAAGAAAGAAGAGAGTCAATGGGGTGATGGGATTTTTTAACAATTTCTTTTCCTTTTTTCTCTTTTTGGTTTTGGGGCCAAACCCAGTGGCACTCAGGGCTTACTCCTAGCTCTGTGCTCAGAAATCACTCCTGGTGGGCTAGGGGGACTCAAAAGGATGCCGGGGATTAAACCTGGGTCGGCCACATGCAAGGCAAATGACCTCCCCACATGACAAACAAGGCTGGAGACCGGAGAGATAGCATAGAGGTAAGGTGTTTTCCTTTCAAGCAGAAGGACAGTGGTTCGAATCCCAGCATCCCATATGGTCCCCAATGCCTGCCAGGGGTGATTTCTGAACATAGAACCAGGAGTATCCCCTGAGCACTGACGGTGTGACCCCCAAAAACAAAACAAAACAAAAAACAAGGCTGGAGACGAAGGTAACAGACACATCCCAAAACCACCCAAGCACAAGGCACAGCTGGACATGGACTCAGTGGCATGCACATGGCAGAGAGGCACCCTGCAGACCCCTGCAGTGGAGACCAGGATTCAAGTAGGTGGAAAGGGCTCCCCTATCTGGCCGGAGGTCCCTTAGACCATGCATCATGGGGTGACACATGAGAATGTTGGCACTTCATAGGTGCAGGAAACAAGGCGTGAATAAAGCAGGGACATGGGATGGCCCCTGGACTCTTCATGGGGCTGCTGCTTGTCGAGGCCCTTAGTTGGAACCCAGTGGCGATCCCCCAAACTCTCATTGCTTGACCCTGCCCAGGGGCTGTTCTCTCCCATTTGGAGCCAGAACCCAGGGTGGCTCCAGGATCCTCCCCTGAATGGGTCCCTCACTCCTGTCCTGCGACACCTAGAATAGTGTTTAAATACGCTCAGGGAGGCACCACTAGCACATTTCGAGGAGCAGTGTTCGTGCCATGATGGGGCAGCTTCTGTTTGGCCATGAGATCCAGGGTGCCAATAAGTACTGCTGGGGATCCAGTTTCTCCCCCTACATTGAACACCCGACCCCAACAATGGACACTGAGACAGGAGATGCAGGAGAGTCTCCCATGACGGTGTGGGGGACCAGCCCTATCATCATCTGCTCCTGGACTCTAAGTGAGCCCACCTGTGACCTATACAAGGCCAAGGGCCATCACAGAGACAGATAAGGGCACGCAAGGCTCAGGTTCGGCCTGACCTTCTTCCCAAGAACCCACTTCCTTTTGGAGTGTCCGTCATTGAGTCTGCTTCTTCATGTCTCCTCTGTTGCGGCCCTTTGCAAAGGGGTCTCCCCATCCCTAAAACTGAGTTTGACCATCAGACCTGCCTACCTCTCTATGGTCTGTCCAAGTTTATACTCAGAAGCCCACATCTGCTCTTGGGTGTTTTACCAAAACCAGCTCAGGTTGTGAGGACTAGGCAGAGACGTAACCCTGTAAATGCATTGTTGGGGGGGGTGCCTCCCTCTAACACCCATCTCCCTCAGACCATTCTGCAAACCAAGGACATAGCTGCCACTTTGATTAGCTGCCCACCGTCCTCCCCCTTCAGTCTGAGCACAGAGTTTTATTTCTTATAATATATATGAGGCTTGAAAGTCTTTATCACCCGGTACCACACTTGTCCATACAAAAAAAGGGGAGATATTATTCATGAATTTTTTTCTTCAAATTTCTGTGATCCTGAAACTTTAGATGTTAAAAACATCTGGGTTGGTTATTCATTGTGATTATTAGTAGGAACAATAAAGCCCATACATATCATTACGGGTTTTTGACAAATGTTGAATAGAAAAAGCCAAGTTTCATTGGAAAGGCATTTCTTAATGAGATGAATGGGCCTAGCCCCTCTTTAATTAGCTCCTGCACTCCTGAGCGGGTACTTCTTCTATCTAGTATGAAATGGCGTTCAGCATCTATTTTACTTCTATCTTTCATGTTTATAAATGCAGGCACTGAGAAGGCTCATTTTCATATAGAAATGGATGGGAATGGAAGATATTTGGGTTGGGCAGTGTCACTCAGCCCTCTGCCATGGTTCTAAACACTTTGTGGGAGTCATGTGGACAGTTGCATGGGCCAACCCACCATGATGGACAAGCTGCCGGCTCCATTTGGGCCCTTCATCCTGCCGACAGCTCAGCAGGGCAAGCAACTGCCTGGCACCAGCTAGGGAGGCTGCTGCCTGCTCCCCAGAGCCTTGCTCTGTGCTCCCTGGAACCCGGCTTCATACTCACCAGAATCCTTCTTCATCCTCCCCAGAACCCTACTCTGTACTCCCCAGAATGCTGCTCTGTGCTCCCTGAATCCCTGCTCTGGCAGTGCTGCTGGCCAGCTGGTGTGAGATTTCCTATCCAGAAGGGGCAGCCCCGGGATAGGGAGCCCTGAGCTGAGCTGAGGACAGTTGCTTCAGTCCCCACAGCTAGTCTGGAGTTCAGAGGGAGACCAAGTTACTGGTGACAGCTTCTTGGGGTCAGCAGGGAAATGGTAGCCGGACACCCCCCACCTCAACATGCACCCTGGGAAAGGGCGGAATCTACAGGGCTCTGCTGTTCACAGACACTGGCTGTCATGGGGAGTTGCAGCAGATCGAGCATCGGGTCGAGCACAAGCAAGTATTTCTGCTCCTGTGCATGAGTCACAAAGTGTAGATATGGCACAAGGAAATGGATTTTATAAATCACAGATGGCGTGGCCAGAGATGAAGAGCTTCTATTAACAGTCCATCCATCAGGCGCTGGGTTCTAAGACCCGTCTGACAGGTGGCCTTGCTGAGAAGGGTCCGGCCAGCCGTCACATCACAGACCACAAAGGAATCGGTTCAGAGAAGGGAGGGATTAGTCTGGGCCTCATGATGGAGGCCCCATGGTTAACACAAGTGCCTTCTGTAATGTTCCTGCCTTCTCTGTGCCTGTGCGTATCTTCTCCACAGATGACCTTGCTTCTCTCTTCTCTCTCTCTCCCTCCCTCTCTCTTTCTCTCTTTTATCTCTCTCTCTTTCTCTCTCTCTCCTCTCTTTCTCTCTCTACTCTGTGTTTAGGAATCATGCCTGGTGGACTCAGGAATGCTGGGGATTGAACCCGAGTCAGCCACATGCAAGGAAAATGCCATCCCTGATGTGCTATCTTTCCCTTCCATCCTTGTTCCTCTTAATATAACCTGACTAACTTGACCCTGGGAGGAGGCCCAGGCTGGAGGAGGAGATGACTACATCCCTGGGCCATACAAGGAAATGTCTCATCACATACTTTCCTTCTGTCCAGAGAGCCCACAGCCCTTCTCCACTCTCTGGAGCAATTCGGGCAGAAATTCCCTGTCTTTGCCCTGGTTGGAGCTCAGTTGTGGCTGTGGGACAGGCCCCGTCTCAGCACACCATGGTCTATGAGGGCTAAGGGATGAGGGTTATACTGGGATGGCTAGAAAAGTGGAAAAAGTTGAGAGGATGTGAGTGAAATGCTCAGGAACAGGTGAGAGTGGCAAATAGATGGAGATCTCTGGGGTTCAGGATAAGAAACTGTGGGTGCCAGAAAACAGCAGAACTCAGGCTGGTTTATTTCAGCAAGGATGAGGTTAGGGCGGGGGTGCCACATCTGATGGGCAAAACTTCTCCACCAGCTTCTCCAAAAACTTCTCCAAAGTCACTGATCCAATAGCCTAGGACCCCAAGACCAAAGGGGGGGGTCCCTGAAGTGGGGGCAGGGCAGGCAGCATCACAGAGTGGAAGGATGAGGCCACAGTGGTGACAGGTGGTATCAGCTCTCTTTCAGCTTCTGGACCCAGACACACATGTTGTCTGAGCTGAGAGACTGGAGGCTGACACCTTGGTCATGCCAACCTACCCTGCTGGCAAGGACCAACTGGACTGTCCAACCTGGCACTGGGTCCACTTAAGCTAGAGCTCAAAGTCTTCATAGGAACAGGACCATTTGGGATGCTGGGGACTGAATCCCAATTCATGCAAAGCAAGATGCTCTCCTACTGTATCAACTGTCTCAGTCCGGGTTCCTGTTGTCTCAGAAATAAGTTAGTTCCTCCCTTCAGCATTTGGGGCACATGGCGCAAATCAGGGATAAGCAGAGTTTTTGGTGCTGGGCTCCCCGGGAGCTAAGTGGCTTTTTACTTTCACCAGATGCTGGGCTCAATTCAATATTCTCCACCACATTGTGAAGATCGAGAGTTTTAATTACAGCTGTAATCGCCCCTGACAGTGATCGACAATAAAACATTACAGCTTCCAGGTAAAGATGGCACTGACAAGCAAAGGTGACAAAGGTGACAGCTGCCGGCCAGCGTGCACGAAGGACGAGACCAGACCAAGAACCTGAGCCGTGGTGATGAAAAGCAAAAACAATTCCGCGAGATGAATAACCTGGAGTTTGAAAACCTCCAGAAGGGAAGGAGAGGCGAGCCGTGAGCTCGCTCAACACGGGGCTGAGGTGAGCAGGAAAGGTGAGTGAGCATCGAGGATGGGCCACAGTCACCATTTTATTTTCTTCTGCCCCCAGGGAATAGCGATTTCTCTGGGAAATGGCAGTTATAAGCCATAACTAGTTCTGCGGTCTCATCTCCGCCAATAAGCATCACTTTGCTTAGGATCTCTCAGACAAGACATGCGGCAGATGCGAGTTAGGTTTTATGAAAGTGTCTGCAGGAAAATTCGATTTTTCCATGCCCTGTGCTTGTTCCTTACTGGGTTCCACCAGTCAGAGAGGAGGGGTGAGTGGGCGTTGAGCTAGCTCGGGGTCAAGTGGCCCTGAGTGAGTGAGAGTGTGGGTGAATGAGGTGCTCATATATTGCAACCTGAGATTATTCAATAGAATGTGGAAGGGCTTCGAGGGAGAGGGGACTGTGTGTTTGAGTATTTTAATATGCTGGTTCTGACAGCAACTCTCTCTTAAACACATCCAGAAAAATATGAATATTTGATGGGTGGTTTTAAGGACTCAGACACTCATACAGCCTGTTTAAAACATAATAGCCGGAGTGGTGGCACAAGCGGTAGGGCATTTGCCTTGCATACACCAACCTAGGACGGACCCTTGTTCTATTCCCCAGTGTTCCAGATAGTCCACCAAGCCAGGAGTGATTTCTGAGCGCAGATCCAGGAGAACCCTGTGCCCCTCCCAAAAAATATTCATGCAAAGAGCCAGAGTGATGGCACAGCAGTAGGGCATTTACCTTGCACGCAGCTGACCTAGGAAGGACTGTGGTTAGATCCCTAGTGTCCCATATGGTCCCCCAAGCCAGGAGCAATTTCTGAGTGCATAGCCAGGAGTAACCTGGCGTCACTGGGTGTGCCCCCCCCAAAAACATTAAAGTACCCGGGCAAGCTTCAAACTTCAAAACAACCTCTTTTGGGGGTATGTCCTGGATTTGGAGTTTTATTCTACTCCCCCAGTGGAGAATGACTTGAGTTCATGATATTTAGTACTTGGAAGTATTTGAGGAATCTCTTAGACTAGCCTATGAAGAACTGTTCCCTCGAATCTAGTCTGTGACAAACATTACTTGCCCTCCAGAGCAAGAGCAAAGAAATGAAGGACACAATTTCATAATTATATCTTAGAAACCACTAAAACCTTGAAAAGATGGACTGTATGGTTTATATAAATTCTTGTTTTACTGTCTAAATAGAATCAGAGGGAATTTGCTGGTGAACCAGGGGCAGGAATAGAAGTCGCTCAAGAGAGGTGGCTCTGGAAAATCCTTGAAGGGCAACATTGGTATGAAGTGCTAACCTCTCTTTGGGGTGTCAGTGGGCTCAGGGGACACCCGTAGTCATTCAGAAACCTCTGATGGAGATAGACTAGTCACATGATCACTCATGAGTGGGGATGGGCCATCTCTGGTCACATGGTGCTGTAGGAACAGGTATGGCAGAGGTGGACAGTAAGGAGGCCTGTGGGCTATGCAGGATTTACCTTCTCAGCCAGGTCCATAGAGAGGGAAACAGTTGAGGGAGAGTCCTATATGCTGACCACAGGCCAGGCCTCACCACCTCACTCACTGCCTCACACCCTGTTTATTATTATTGTTATTATTTTATTTTATTTTTGGTTTTTGGGCCATACCCGGCGGTGCTCAGGAGTTACTCCTGGCTCTCTGCTCAGAAATCACTCCTGGTAGGCACAGGGGACCATATGGGATGCCAGGATTCGAACCACTGTTGGTCCTGGGTCAGCCGTTTGCAAGGCAAACACCCTACTGCTGTGCTATCTCTCTAGCTCCAATACCGTTTATTCTTATACTTGAGCCTTGGCTGGGCTGGGATAGGGAGAGCCCAATTTGGGGCTGGGGGTGACAAAGCCTGGAGAACTGTTGACTAATACTGCTTTTCCTCTCTGTTTTGGGGTGGCACCTCCACTGTGAGATATTCCACAGGATGGCCCTTAGGATCCCTATGGAAGGATTGGGGTCTCCCCAACCAGGAGGAGCCACACTCCTCAGTGATCCCTGAATCTGTCTCCTGCAAGAGCACCCTTCTTCCAGAGGAACTTCTCTTGGCTAGGGATCCAGATCTTGAGAGCCTCAGAAATGTGAAACTGTGGGGTCGGAGAGACAGCACAGCTGCATTTGCCTTGCAAGCAGCTGATCCAGAACCTAAGGTGGTTGGTTCGAATACTGGAGTCCCATATGGTCCCCCGTACCTGTCAGGAGCTATTTCTGAGCAGATAGCCAGGAGTAACCCCTGAGTACTGCTGGGTGTGGCTCCAAAAAAACAAAAAACAAACAAACAAAAGAAATGTGAAATTGTCACATCCTTGTCATGTGGTGCTTTCATTGACTTGGTGCCAGAAGGAAAGTTTCGTATCTTTGGTCTCATCCATCGATAGCAGTATGATCCTGGGCACCAGCGTTTCTAATTTTACCCAAATCTGGGGCACTGGGGATCTGGTGGGAAGTCCCTAACCACATCTTCCACCAGAGTGGACAAATAGAGCCTGCAGCCCTGAGGAAGCATGATGGAACTCCACAATATGACCCATGACCGACCCCCTATGATCTGAGAATTCCAGAACAGAACTTTGACGAGAAAATATCATTTAACTTTTAACTCAATCCAACATGTCAATGTCAAGTTCTCCTGAGAATGGAAATGGGGCTGTGGCCTCCCCCATCAATCATCCCCTCTGGGGTCTGCCCAGCTGATGAGCGAAGCGGACCGAGGGCCAGACACAGGTTTTCTCCTCAGATTGGAAATAGGCCTGTCTGTCTCACCAGCTCCTTCTATCTCGGCCTCGACACATTTTACCTGGTGCCAACGAACAGATTAAAGTATACAAGGGAAAGGCACGCAGGGCGGTTAATTATAATATTTATGAGCTGATTCCAATATGCCTCTTGGTTGGAGAAGAAACTGAAAGTATTGAAGAAAATTTACATTTTTCAATTATCTAACGGCTTGGCGTTGCATTAGTGCGGAAACTGGCAAATTCGCCGTATTGAGCCTTTTTGCCCCGCCCTTGGAGTTCATGGTGTGGGCTGTCCCATGCATGCGGGCCCCTCACTGACAGCTAGAATCCTCAGGTCCCCCACACCATGTGTGGAATGACAAGCTCCCCTATACACACATACACAAGCACATGAACATAATAATATTTATATATGCAGCCACACACATGCCCACACATGTTCATACACACATATTCACAAAACAAACACATACATGTTCACATAATACATGCACATATGCATTCCTAGATATGCATGCATGTGTTTGCACATGCATCCACAGTATACACATAAACACGCCCACACATATGCATATACATGTTTACACAATTCATACACATTGCCCCCATACCCACACATGCATTCAGACACACAACCACACACATGTGTACACATTTCCTTGTTTCTGAGTTAAATCCCACTAGCATCCTCATTCCTTACCCTGCCCTATACATCACAATTGGGGGCAGGGTCAGCTTTGTTCAATCGAGCACAGGCAAAGGTAAAACCACCATCATGGGCTAGAGAACACAATGGCCTAAGGAGCCCTTGGAAATCAGCCCAATAGATAAAACACGTGGACTTCTTTGATGGTGTGTAATTTGCACAGAGGTGGGGGTGGGCAGCATACCTGCAGTAGGAATATTGCACAGAAGAACAGAAAAGGGCCGGTTTTCTGCAACCACTCTTTGACATGGGACAGGGGGTGACATATCTGGGCACATGGCTCATGGCACAACCTGTGCCCAATGTTGGCTACAAACACCTGCCCGGTGAGCCCTACAAGGATGCTACACCTAGCCCAGGAAGCTTGAAACCCACCCAGTACTAGCAGAGGGGACAGCCAGCCTGCAGGACTCTGACATCTGAAGATGTCAAATCTATGTCTCTCCCATGCACAACATCACCAGGACACTTGAACCCTCGAGGCCACTTGCCCTCTGTGCTATCTCCACAGTGTGATTCCTGTGTTTCACACCCAGGCCACAGAGGCTTAAGCCTGTCTTGTTCAGGGCCACTTCCCTGGCCAGCCTCAGCTCTGCCACAACATTTCCAGACGCCGCTCAAAGACCAGCCATATAAACTGTTTCCCCAGGCTCAAATGTCTTTAAATCAACTCACAGGAAACGGGCAGTGAATTCCCTTCACATGTCACACTCTTAGTGAAGTCGGGGAGAAGAAACGGTGCCAATTTTTCACAAAACCCCTACTCCTCCTTTCTCAAGTATTCTAGCGTGAATTCAAGCCCATGGGGATTCAACTTGGTTTCACCTGGTCTCGTGTTTCAGGCTGAAGGATAAAAATCTCTTAAAATCAAGAGAACTTTGTTGTTAAAAACAACAAACACACAAAGGGCCTGGAGAGATGGATTCCTTATGTCATCTCATGGGCCCCAAGCCCCAGCAGGAACAAGCTCTGAGCATTGCTGGGTGAGGCCCATAACAAACTAACGAACAAAACAAAAAACCAGCATTAGCAACAGGGTATAAAACCACACCTCGGAGGCTGGAGAGATGGCATGGAAGTAGAGCATTTGCCTTGCATAAGGTGGTTTGAATCCCAGCATCCCATATGGTTCCCCGAGCCTGCCAGGAGTGATTTCTGAGCGCATAGCCAGGTGTGGTCCAAACACAAAAAACAGAAAACAAACAAAAACACCTCAAATTCTTTTTAATCACCCAAACAATAAGATCCAACGCTTGGAATTATCAGCGTTCACAGCTTCTCAAAAAGCAGCCACTGGATACGGTTCAGAATGGAACCCGGACCATGGAAGACTTATTGTGACCCCTTCCACCCTGTACCACACTAACTGCATTAAGACTATATGGTTGGGGCCTGGGAGATAGCATGGAGGTAAGGCGTTTGCCTTTCATGCAAAAGGTCATCCATCGGGTTCGAATCCCGGTGCCTGCCAGGAGCAATTTCTGAGCATGGAGCCAGGAGTAACCCCTGAGTGCTGCTGGGTGTGACCCAAAAACCAAAAAAAAAAAGACTGTATGGTTCTCATCACTACCATGGGACTCACCGGTGACGCTCAGGGCCACAGCAGGGCTGGTCTTGTTCTCTCCGTTCCTCTCATTCACGGCCTGTGCATAGTAGGTGCCTGCATCACTGGTGGTGGCCTCGAGGATGATCAGTTGGTTCTGTAGGGTGATGGCTCTGTGGGGAGACACAGCGTTAGGAGTGGGCCTCAGTCACCAGACAGGCCTGACCAAGCAGGGCTGCGTGTTACTTCTTTTTAGGTGGAATTAAAAAAGATCTGGCAGGACCGGGTCAAGGACTCTCTGGCTGATGAGTCTGGAATCCCTCAGGGCTGTGGAAAAACCAGGTTCAGGGGAACCTTTGACCAGCTGTGGCCAAATCCCTTCAGAAGAGGACGTGCACATGTGTATTCATATGTGCACACATGTGAATATGTGTATGTGCATGCATGTATGTGAGGAATTCACTAACTTTCTCCACATACACAGTATCCACCCCCTTCCTCTCAGGCCTCCTGGAATCAGTTTTCACCCCATATCCTCCGGCCCCCAAAGTTCCAGAGAGTGATGGCCTCATGCAGATTTTTCACCCTTCTGGACACCTTGCATCCTTCCTGTTCTACTGGTTGGCACCCCCTAGTCTCATGCTGCACACCATCCCCATTGATGCAATATCTACCCGAGGCTTCCTAGAGTATCTTGGGGGAGATGAAGCCTGGCTGGGAGGTACCTTTCTAGAGGGTCACTAGAGCCTCGTGCAAGAAATGAGGAATTCGAGGCTGGATAATCCACCTGCCCCTCTTGACACACCAGAAGACAGACTGTGGGATACAGGGAGTGGAGCAGGGGAGCCCTGGTCTCCCCACATCTGGGCTCTGCTAACAGCACCTCGTACGGCTTTAGCAAATCTCTTACAAGATGAGGGGGGAGAAACCACAAAGACTTAAGCATCTCTATCCAAGCCACTTGGATCCTATTAGGGGTGGCCAGTCTGCCTGTGCCAGGGGTGGGTGTGGGTGGGTAAACTGGGCAGAGCTAGGCACCAGGGACAACTCTGACAAACGGGAAAGCCCGAGGGCTGCAGGTCACCCACCATGCAGCCCCACACAGCCTGTTCACAAGATAGTGTGGATGTCACAGCGGGTCACCCAGAGCCCCGAGGACCCAGCCTATCCCCGGTGAACCACATCACACACAGCAGCCTCTCTGATGAGGACCCGAGAAGAATAATGAGCCTTTGATCTCTGAAATCTGTGGAAAGATGTTTTTCCCCCCTAAAACCCTTGATTTTGAGTACATTCTATAACATTTTCTTAAGCAGCGGCAGCCAGTCAAGATTCCCATAGGATATATTACAATTGGAGATTTCTGGGACTAATTTGCCTCATTTCTCATTTAAGAAAATTTTCCCTATTAGGAAGTTTTCAATTTTCAGACCCATAAACTATTTTTTAAAAAGTTGCATTATAAGTATTTATGACTTCCCTTTTAGATTCCTTTATAGAACCACAGAAATTGTCCCATTTTATTTTAGTGTATATTACAACGGCACCTAAATTAAATATGAATATTTATTGCACATGAAGTTACACATTAATAGTCCAATTTAAAAACTGAATACATCATAACTTTCCCCCTAACATCTGATATTTTGCCATTATAATTTCAAATACGTATATTATTCCTCAGCAAAAAATGCCTATTAATTCTTTACATTATTTATAACATTGTTTCAAGGGTATTAAAAATAACAAAGCACATAAAGAATAAGATATTAAAGTTTACATATTCCAACTTACATCTCTTCAAGGCTTCCTTTCAGCTTTTAATTTTGAACCAGTTTGAGTCAAAACTCATGAAACAAAACTTAAGTCGTTGACAAAATAAAAAGTCATTATAATGGGAAAGCTTTGAAGATCATGAGAACAATGGGATGGATTCCCAGAAAACTTGTTTCTTTTTCTTTTGTGGGTCCTGGCACTCAGGGGTCATTCCTGGTGGGGCTCAGTGGACCACATGGGGTGCTGGGGATTGAATTTAGACTGTCCCTACCTGTTGTACTATTGCTCAAGCCCCAGAATACTTGTTTCTTTTTTATTTTATTTTTTTGGTTTTTGGCCCACACCTGGTGACACTCAGGGGCTATTCCTGGCTATGCACTCAGAAATCACTCCTGGCTTGGGGGACCATGTGGGACGCTGGGGATCAAACTGAGATCCATCCTGGATCAGTCTCGTGCAAGGCAAACGCTCTACTGCTGCGCTATCACTCCGGCCCCTGGTAGGGGATGTTTGGGCCACCTCTGGTAGTATTCAGGAATCATATGGGGTACTGGGGATCAAACCTGGGTCAAGAGCCAGCAAGGCAAGGACCCGCCCTTTTGTGCTATTGCTCCAGTCCTCAAAACTTTACTTTTTATCTCCTCAATAGTGTGGAGCCTTTCTAAGTGGCACGAATAGTTCCTGTCCTCAAAGGACCCCAAAGGATCCCAAGGAACCAGACACCAGGCCTGAGTAGAATGAAAGTCCCTGCAGAAGGTTGTCAGGAACCCCCAAGATAGAATCTCTGAGGTTCCCACTGAGGCAGGGACATGCTGGGCTATGTCTCTGAGCCTGTGCTCAGTGAGGACAGAGGAGGCAGCACTGCTGTGGGTCAGACACCCCTACAGACCCAAGAGGCGGATGCCTAGAACCCCCCAACAAATCCCACACTGATGACGGCTGGGCCAGGACACCCATGTCAGCCGCTACCCTGGATCCCACTGGGATGCCTGAGAAGTGCCACCTGTCCTGGCCATTTCTGCATCCTGAAACTGCCTTTGCCCGATTCCTGGACTCGTTCTCTGAAGAGAATCTGGCATGGGTCCACACTTAGTGGGGCATGTCAAAGGGGGGGTATGTCTACCACCGAACCCCCATGAGGTTGCCTGGTTCCAGACCCAGGGAGACTTCCTGCCACGCACTCTCCTTCCTACTCCCCAAGGCCCAGCGACATGGTAGGGGTACAACAGTACTCTTGAGATGCCCTGAAACCAGGACAGACAGGGAAGAAAGGGGGGCAGTGCAATGTCATCATGGAACTTTCTGGTAACGCACCTCAGCAGTGAGATCATCAGTGGCTGTGATCTGGTGAGGACAGGGAGATGAGGCCACTACCAGCTTCCAAGGCCTGTCTCGGGTCCCTGACACTCGACAGACTCAAAGGCCTTTTACACACAGAAGGAACATTCTGGGAAGCTGGTTGACTCGGACTTGAGTAGAAGTTACATTGGTGGGCCTCCAACATTCTGTCCCATGGAGGTGGGAAGCACCAGAAGGGCCTCCCAGGGGCCCCAAGAGATTGTATGGGCAGCATTGACAGTGGGACGAGGATAAGAAAGGAAGAAGTAAACTATGTTTGCAGCCGCAGCAGCCAAGAGAGAAAACAGCAGAAATCTTCAAAGACAAGTCCGGAAGAGGAGCTGAGGAAAGGGCTGGGATGAAAGAGAAACATAGAAACTATTGCAGAATTGCAAAAAAAAGCAGCATGAGGAGAAAGCCAGGATGTGGACAATGTTCTTCATTGAGGCCTGAAAGAAATGGAGAGGACCAACTGGTGCTGTGATCCATGACCTGAAAGGATACAAGGAAGGAGTGAAGACAACAGTCCTCCTCCCCCAGTAGGACCTGCTGAGACGGAGATGGGGAATGCTCCAGAAAGACCCGCCTCCCACACTTCAAGATCTACTCATCCCGACTGAAGTGCTAGACAGATTTCCCCTCTAGATGAGAGAGTTTCCTAAAATAAACATGAAGTACAAATAACTTAGAATTGCTGACATGATCTTAAAAAAAGGGAAGAGAAAGTTAGGGAGAAGCACTTTGGATAATGTTCAGATCTACTCTGAATCTCAGTTATCACTGTTGGGGGCTGACAGATGAGCGAAGCAGAGGCAAATATACCCACACAAGAACAGCCAAATAGAAACAGCCACACACAAGAACATTCACACAAGTACCCCCCCCAAACAAACACCCACACAAGAACAGCTACCAAATATATCCAAACACAAACACTCACACAAGAACAGCCACAAGTACACCCAAACACAAACACCCACCCGTTTACCCATGCAAGAACAGTCACACAAATATACCCTCACACAAACACCCACACAATAACAACCACATAAATACACCCAAGCATAAAGACCCACACAGAAACAACCACATAGATACACCCCAAGACAAATACCCCATAACAACCGCACACAAGTATACCCAACCACCAACACGTTTACCCACACAAGAACAGCCAGACGCAAACACCCACACAAAAACAGCTACACAAACACACCCAAACACACATAGATAAAAACAGCTACAGGTACAAACATAAACAGCCATACAAGTTTACTCATGTAAGAACAGTCACACAAATACACTTGAATACAAACACCCACATAGGAACACCCACACAAATACACCCAAAATATAAACCCCCACACAAGAATAGCAACACATATAACCAAACTCAGACACCAACAAGTACACTTACACAAAAACATCCATACAAGTACACCCACTGACACAATTACATTCAAACGCCCACACAAGAACAGCCACACAAATATAGCCATACAAGAACAGTCACATATCTAGTCAACTGGTTTTAGGTACAATATTACAGACCAAGGGTGGGAGTGGAGGTATTTCAACAAATAGTATTGGTGCAAACGGACATTCACGAACTAAAAATTCAGCTGGGTGCTATGGACCAAGTTAATCCATGATAGAGCAGAGATTTACAAGTACAATGTAAAACTACAAAGTTCCAAGAAGAAAACATGGATGAATTCTTTGCTGCCTAGGCCTTGGGCCGTGTTCATAAACATGGCATCAAAGGCACAATTCAGCAAAGGGAAGAAAATCAATAAACCAGACTTCAAAGTTAAAATGCTTGTTCTGTAAAAAACCCTCCACAAGTAAAGGGGCTGGAGTCCAATGGGCAGAGCCTCAGCACAACACGGAGTATGACTGGGTTCGATCCCCGGTGACTCCTGGCCCCCTGAGTACTGCCAGGAGTGACATGGGAGCAATGAGTCAGAAGTAGTTCTTGAGGAGTATTAGGTGTGGTCCCAAATAGGAATAGGAGAAAAAGTAAGTGAGAGTGATAAGAGATTGTGATTATTTCAGACAACAAAGCTGTTCTGTGTCTGAACCCCCAAGGCAGCAGTGGAAACACATCTGGTTCTGAGGCAGGCACAGGGTGCTAGGCCATACTCTACTGTGGAGGAACAGGGAACCATGTTCAGGCCAGAGCCCCCTCTGCTTGCTACCTACAGGAGCAAACAACAGTCAAGCAGTAGTGTCATTCGGGGAAGTGGGCAGCTCCCATCCTGCCCTGATGCTGAGACAGTTCTGGCACTTCTATATACAGGGCCTCATGAGAACTCGCACAGCAGCATATGGCCTGAGCCCCCCCAAACTGGACACAATCCCAACATCAGGGCAGGAATAGGCCACATTGGGGAGCTGAGGAGGACCCCCACATTGACGGGTCCTTGAAATGGATTCATTGCTCACAGTGGTTCTCTACATGATAGGATCAATGGATTACTACAAGACTGAATCACGGGACCTCTATATAATGGGATTGTGGGATCTCTACATGATGGGATCATGGAATGTCTATGGGATGGGATCCTTGGGAATCTACACGATGGGATCTCTACATGATGAGATCACTGATCACTACATGATCGAATCACTGGATATTCTACAAGACTGAACTGTGGGATCTCTACATGATGGGATCACGGGATCTCTGGAAGAGAAAAAAGGCAGAGTCTGAGGGGTAGATGATAGGGCAAACCGATGGCAAGCGCAGGGATGCAGACAGACAGGCAGAAAGGTAGGTAGACAAGTGGCAGACAAGTGGCAAGCTGCAGACACAGCAGGTGACAGACTGGTGATAGACACAGTGCAGACAGAGCAAGAGCACCGGGTGCAGAAGGTCTGTATGGGTGGGACAGGTGTGAGGACCGGTCCAGGCAGCCAAGGAGAAGGAGCAAATGCAGGTAAAGAGAGAGCTGTGGCAACTGTGTTGTCTGGAACCTTTCAGACCTTTTCAAGAAACATTAATGGGAAGCCCCCTGTCCTGCTTACATCTCCCAGGACTCTCTTCCTGCTTTGATCAAGTTTGGTGCTTGGACATGCAGGGCGGAGGAGGTAGGAGGGAAGAGACACTGAGGATGGTGGCCGGCGGGCCACAGAGGACGAGCACAGAAATCGGACCCAGCAAGCATCGCTTCAGCCAGTTAGTGAATTAAAAATAAAAAGATTAAACAATTCACCAGACTCCAAGGGTCATGGAACAGGAATTTATGCTTTTAATTATAACCTTGCAGTGATATTGAAAAGAGAATAAATTACATGCACTGTGCTCTAAAGAAAAGTAGAGACATTTTAGAAAAGTTTTCATTAAAGCTACCACAAAGGGGGGAAAAAGGGTTATGGTGATGAATTATTACTTTTGGCTATTAAAAAATTCCTGTTCAATGAAACAGCTAATTACACAATAATGCCTCCCAAATGAAACTGTAACGTGTGTCTTGTTTTATCATCTGCATCTGTGTCTTCTTTTGCTCAGAAACTGTCAGCTTGGAATGAAGAGTTTAATAGCTCTCTGGGATATATTTGTGAAATAAAGGAATTTGCCCCAAATGACATTTTGTCATGCAAAGGGTTTGGGCCATTTCTGGGAAGGATGGAGGGAGGGCCAAAGGTTTGATGTGAAAAGAAAGTCAAAGGCTGAGCAGTGCCAAGGTTTGAGGCCAGGACAAATCAGCCGAGGCAAGAAACAATGAGCCTGTCTACTAGTCTACCAGGTACCCAACTCCTTCTCTAGGTTTGTCAGATGTCCCAAAGGTAGAAAGGGCCGTTCGTTCTCTGTGATACAGAGATAAGAAGTGTATATGTCAGCCACGCAGATGAAACACTCTAAATATGGTTATACTCTATAAAAATACCGGGGATGTGATAGCAGAGCAAATAGCATTTTGCTTTAGACAAAGGAAAAATATCTCACAGAAGCAGGCACACATCAGCAGAGCTGGAAATGCCTGCTGGTGAATAATGGGAATAAGGGTGCACACAGGTCCTTACTCAAATGCCAAGTTGGCAAAGAGGTGATTGAATCAGGGATGGAAAGGAAGCGAAAATCATTGCTGCCTTTCCTTCTGAGAGACAAGACACTGGGTAGGAGCTTCTAGATAAGGGTCAGTGGCTCTGACCTGCAGGTCTCAGGTGTGAAGCCTGTTTCAGTGTTTCAGTTAAGTTGCGGGAGGGGGTCACACACAGGCCCCTTCTACAGGTGTAGCAAGAATCAGCTCATCTGCATTGAATATATGGGATAGTGAAAATGGAGTCTGGTGGGAGCCCAGATCATCATAGTGTCTGGGAAAGGTTGCCCTGGCTCATGGAGGCAAAAGCAAGATCCAAGACTTTACCTTGGAAAGGAAGAAAGGAAATTTTGGAGTAAACACAACACTTCAGCTACGACAATGAAAACTCACTGAACTCTTGTACTGTGTCTCCAGTAATCTGGTCAGCAAGGTGCTCCCTGACCCGGAGGTACTTGTAAGCTCAGATAGGGGGGAGGGAGGTTTGGGACCTGGCTGTTAGCTTTAGAGTTTCTGGAGAAGCCAGAAACATCACATCAGGGAAATTAGGAAAACTACTATCTAAAAGCATCAATACTTCAGGCTTGAGATAAGGAAATTACTGAATCAAGAAGATGCCATTAAAAAAAAAAAACAGATTTAGGGCCAGAGGAGTGGTACAAACGGTAGGGCATTTGCCTTGCACAAGGTTAACCTAGGATGAACCGTGGTTAGATCCCCTGGCATCCCATATGGTCCCCCAAGCCAGGAGTGATTTCTGAGTGCATAACCAGGAGTAACTCATGAGTGTCACTGGATGTGGCCCAAAAAGCAAAAAGACAAAAACAAACCAAAAAGCAAAACACCAACCCCCCCCAAAATAGATTTAGTTGAAAGTTGAATAAAAATCCAAGGGAATATTCCAGTGAACTTTTGAAAATGAAAAACAAGTATTTTGCCCCTGATGAAAAGAATCCGTATTAAAACCCTTCAGATAAAGGATCAAGGTGCAGAGAGGACCAGGCAGGTTCTGCCAGTAGGGATGTGAGACTTGGCCCATATGGCCCATCTGAACCCAGGCACTGAGTAGGACAGACAGAAAGACATAGCCCAGGGAATCAACAAAGTCCTGTTCCACAATACATTTATACAATATCCTGTGGGTGGGTGGGGTCTCAGGGAAAGGACAGAGGAATGCTAACAACACGCTAGACACAGCCCCTGCATGGCAACGAGGGATGTGTGGGATGAAAGTATGGGACTCATGAAAAGCTCATGAAATGGGATTCCCGTGTCAGAGACAGGGATATGTGTGTGTGTGTGTGTGTGTGTGTGTGTGTGTGTGTGTGTGTAT
>PVKC010020005.1:0-18819 GCA_004027635.1 Crocidura indochinensis
CTGGCAGGCATGGGGGACCATATGGGGAACCGGGGGATCGAACCGTGGTCCATCCTAGGTTAGCGCAGGCACCTTACCTCCAGCGCCACCGCCCAGCCCCTTGCTTTTTCCTTTTTAATGTATCCTTTTTCTTTGTTTTTTTTTTTCTTTTTCTTTATCTTCTTTTGGTTTTGGGTTCACACCGGTAGTGTTTAGGGTTTACTTCGGGCTCTACACTCAGAAACCACCCCTGGCAGGTTCAGGGGACCATATGGGGCACCAGGGATTGAACTAGAGTTGGCTGCATGCAAGGCAAATACCTACCCCACAGTGCTTTTGCTGCAGCCCTGTCTTTGGTTGTTAGGCCACACTTGGTGATGCTCAGGATTACTCCTGTTTCTATACTCAAAAATCACTCCTGGCTATGGTTGGGGGACCATATGGGAGGCCAGGGATTGAACCCAGGTGGGTCCCCTGCTAGCCAAGCATCCTACCTCTGTTCGACCTCTCTAGCTCTTTTTCACTTTTCTGTCTTTGCTGAGGAAAGTTTGGGATGGGTCTCCTCCAGGTAGACCCTTCAGCATCTTTTGTCAGTTAATCTGCCTGGCTCTTCTCTTTTCTGTTATAAGAAGCACTGCATGTAAAATTTGGAGAATCAGAATGATATATCTGGTGTGTGTGGGAGTCTTAAAAAAATCTTGAATCCAGACAAGTTCTATGGCTCCTGAAGGGAGGAGCAAATATTGGCTGAGACCAAGAGAACCACCTCCCTGCCCTCCTGCAGTTAGAATTTCACTCCCCCTAAACATACCTGAGATTTTCCATCCATTCTTTCCGGGGGACCAGGAGAGGCCCTGCTGAGAGCTAATTGGCTTCCAAGCTCCTTTCAGCTAAGAGGAACCAGGCTGGAGGCGGTCCTCTGAGAATTAACTGCTGTTGAGTTGTTTCAATTCTGCCATCTCTCTAACATGGGGTTCAATGAAGTCTTGGTCTGGAGTAGAAACACAGTTTACCCCTGAAAGAAAAAACCCATCTTCCTCAATTCTTATTAGCAAATCTAAGGGTTTTTTTTAATGGATTTTTAACTTAGCCTGTATAGGAATTTGCTGTCCATCCTATTTAAAAGATGTCTGGCATCATTCAGGGCACTTTTATGTGGAATGTTGGGTCCCCTCTTTCTCTGTATTGGGCCTGTGCTTTGTTCCAACATGTAGGTATGTTTATATACAAGATATCTCGTTTCTTGGGTCCCAAGTGCCCTCAGTTATGACGCAGAGAATTGCATGAAGCAGTTGCCATGCACCCCTCAGCTCACAGGCCTGGCTTTTGGCCATATGACTGCCGGAAAATGCACTGCATTTCTCTGTGTTATGGGATTTCCCAGCCTGCTCGAATCAGGTGGCCAGTCTCCGGTCAGGTCAAAGAACTTGGAGCAAGAACCAAATCAGTCTCTGACCTTTGGGTTTCCGTTTGCCAGAAGTGAATTTGCGTTTCTGATTTTCTGTCCAGACACAGTGGTCAGGAACATTTTCCCAGACTGGGTCTGAAGACGTACTCACCCACACAAAGGAATGAATGACATTGAATTTAATTGCTCCTTACAGAGAAGTGGATTCTCTTCAATACTGAACAGTTCAGCGGAAGTTAGAATGAAGCCCTTGTGCAAAATGAGCCCAGGACAACTTGTGAAAGATCATCTCCTCTCCGGGTCTGCTATAATGAGTGGTGGTATGGAAATGAGGCCCTGAGAAGCCCGAGCTGGCATGGCCATTAGGGCCAGGGTTATAGTCCTCTGCTGCTCAGGTGCAAGAAAAGGTGATATGACTTGAGGAATGGGACATGAGAGCAGAGGAGTACAGGGAGGCTAACCACAAGTCAGCAGAGAAAAAGACGCTGAGACATCTGAGGACAGAAACTCCTATCTGAGCTGGGCCTTGCCTCCTTCTTCAGCTGCTATCCACAGCAGGCAGGGACTGGTCATCTTACAGTTGGCAACAGGATTCCTGGTCTGCCCACATCATCCCTAAGCTACCTTAGTGTAGGCCACTTGGAACATGGAGTGTAGGGAACCATCCTTCTGAGCACTTTGTGCAGAAGAGTCAGGGAGACCTTGGGAGCACCATGACCCAAGTGGCAGCAACAGTCTGTGAGATTTACCACACCTCATGAGTCTCTTCACTTAAAATCTTTGCCCAATGAAAGCGCAGGACTAAATAATTAGATAAAGCTATTTTTTTCTTTTGTGTGTCCCCCCCACGTTACTTTTATTTTTGAAAGTTATCTTAACTTGTTTTAATTTCATCCTCACCATATGTCTGGGGAGTGGTGTTATTAATATCCAAAGCCTTCAGAGAGGGATGCTATGCTCAGAGTCTTCCAGCCAATGTAGGATAAACAAAAACAATAGAGATATCAGGGCCATGAGGACCAGTCCATGGGAGGAAGCTTGCCACAGAGTGGAGGAGAATTGTGACGGCAGAGAAGGGAGCACTAGGACAAGAGTTGGGAATGATCACTTTGGACAAGAACTGGGTGCTAGAAGGTGGGAAAGCGATAGACATGATATCATGTATTGCAAACCATGTTGCCTAAAAGGGAGAGAGAGACAGAGAGAGGATGTGTGTGAAAGAGAGAAGAAAATGTCTTCTTAGGGCCAGGCAGGGATAGGAAGGGGGAGTGGATGGGAGGATAGTAGGGAAACTGGGGACATTAGTGGTGGGAAATGTGCCTTGGTGAAGAGTATTAGACATTGTATGACTGAAACTCAATCAGGAACAACTTCGTCACTGTGTATCACAGTGATTCAATTAAAATTTTATTTAAAAAAAATAAAGTGTATTCAAACCCCACCTGTCAGGTTCTCGCACATACAACTTCTGTCTTATTTTTATTTTCCATGTTGTGTTAAGTGATTCAGACTTATCAAATTAAGGAACAAAGCCATGAACAGTTCCATTTCAGCAGCAATGGAGTAAGGAGAGAAATATTGGGACAAAGAGGGCTGAAAACTTGGATAAATCCCTATCGCCAGCCCAGATAGTGGCACCATATAGCCAGCCCAGGACAGTTGGCTCCAACCCTGTGACCTTAGTGCTGAGGACCCATGTCTGTCCAAGTGCCCTCAATTGGGACATATCCCTTAAAGTTTTCCATTTTAACCATTTCACGTGGTCACAAGATTCCATCTCTGTCCAACCCCATGACCAAAAGTCTAGTGTCAACCACAGCACAATCATAGAGGAATCAGGTGAAAATGCAGACTGGACTTATCTTTGGCCCCCAGGGGAAGGCGGTCATTACCTATGGACATGGGGCTGCAGGGAATCTACTTGCTTTGGGCTTTCTTTGGTCAAAGTTTGAAATTGGCATGTTCTGATTTATAACTCCAACTGGCCAGTTTTCTGTGTTTATTCATTGTTAGCCTACTTCCAAAAAAGAATGTCATGGGGACTCTCTCTCTCTCTCTCTCTTTCTCTCTCTCTCTCTCTCTCTCTCTCTCTCTCTCTTTCTCTCTCTTCCATCATAATTGACCCAGGACCCTGCTAGTCTCCCTCCCATGGAGTATGCTTAGAAAATCCAGCTCTTCCACAATTGCCTGGAGCCAAAAGATTCCCTTTAGCTACTGGAAGGAGAGAGGGAACAGAAATGCTGCTGCTGCAGCAGCTGACATTTTAGGTGTGTCTATAATTTACCAAATTGTGGCCCACTCAACTCAGCGGTCACAAAGGGAATCAGTCACCCTCTTCAGCCACCCCAAAGCCAGAAGGAAGAGGGTGTAACTTGGCCTTGGCAGAGACATTTGCTGGCACATGCTGTCAAACAGCAGCAGCATGGTACACTTCAGC
The DNA here is from genome assembly GCA_004027635.1 of Crocidura indochinensis. Lineage (NCBI taxonomy): Eukaryota > Metazoa > Chordata > Mammalia > Eulipotyphla > Soricidae > Crocidura > Crocidura indochinensis. Next base: position 3,825 of record PVKC010020005.1, read on the forward strand.
CACAAAAGGCTTTGGGGTGTAGAAAGGGCCAACATAGTTGTGGCGTAAGTTGGCCAAGATATGAAGCAGCTCTGAGTTTCATTTAACAGGGAGATAACAACTCCTTTTTTGTTTTCCAGCTGGCTGCTACTTTCTGGGTCTCCATGGGACCCGAGATTTCAGCCAGGGGTTAGTTCATAAAGGGCACTCTCGTGTCCTTTCAAGGAAACACAGTTTGGTCTGTGCATGGGCTTTCCCAGTTAACCAGGAAGAGAAAGAAGGTCTGGGGGATGCAGAAAGGAGATCTGGAGGATATAATTCCTCTTCAGCGTTTGCTTAAGCTGCCTTGCCTGTGCTCAGAACAGAGAGGCAGGCAGTCTGTCTCCGGGGGATAAGGAAGGATTTGGAACTCAGTGACTGTGAGGTCTCGGCCCCGGCTATGTTTTCTGGTTTGTTTTGTTAACAAGAGCAAGTTTTTCTAGTTTCTTGTGCCTGAGGTTTTCTCCAGCTCACTGAGAAGCGACCAGTCTCCATGCTGCCCAAAACTGGCCATGGGGTGGTTGGAACAGGACAATGAAAGGGGTGGAGAGACGTTGATTCGGCTGCTTAGAGTGGGGCAGAGAAACTTCAGACCTCAGAGCTGGCCTCTAAATCCACTGAAGGTGGAAGGCAGTGAGGCGCCATCAGGGAGAGGTGCTGCACAGCCTGCGGTGTTGTTGAAACAACCTGCAGACTCTGAACTGGGGTTTTAGTCCCATGAGATAATTAATTCCCAAGCAGGTGTGAATTGCCAAATTATAACGAATCAAGTGATGAAGAGTTCAGATGGTTATATGAGTCATGTGTCATATACATTTGTCATGATTAAAAGAAATTACTATATTTGCATGAGGCTGAGCAGAGTTCAATTCCCATCATCCCATAGAGTCCCCTGAGTCTGCCAGAAGTGATTCAGTGCAGGGCCAGGAATAATCCCTGAGCTCCACAAGGTGTGCCCCTACCCCCAAAAAATAATGAATAAAGAACAAAAAGATGTAAAAGCACCCTAAGGAGGCAGCGGCAGTCCTTGATTCATGGGTTTTTGGGTCACCCCCAGCGGCGCTCAGGGTTACTCCTGGCTCTGCACTCAGAAATCGCTCCTGGCAGGCACAGGAGACCTTATGGGAGGTTGGAATTTGAACCACCATCTCTCCTGGATCAGGTGTGTGCAAGACAACCACCCTACCACTGTGCTATCTCTCTGGCCCCTCCTTGATTCAAGAATTATGTTTAACAACCTTCTAAGTGCTTAAGTACTAGGTATATCATGTATGTGCTGTGATATGTTGAATTCAAATTTTGTATATGCTGTGTATAGAAGATACACTGAATGAACATTGTTCTGGGACTGTTCATGGAGAGAACCTGGTAGGGGGAAATAGAACCTTGCAACTTCACTCTCACAACCTGGGTCCAGCCTCAGTACTGTGTCCTTAACCCCAGGATATTTCTGTGATAATTGCCCAAAATATGTTTTCTAATCCCAGCAGCATCTATACTGAATTCGTATGTCTGCTCCCAAGAGCCTTTAAAGTAAACCATAGGTGGGACCAGATAGTACAGTGAGAAGAGCATTGGCCTTTACACAGTTGACCCAGGCTTAATTCCGGCATCCTATAGAGTCCCCTAAACTTGCCAGGAGTGAATCCTGAGTGCAGAGCTAAGTAACCTCCGAGTGCCACCGGGTGTGGCCCAAAAGCAAACAAACAAAAAAACTAAACCATAGGTGAGAGTTTGTCAAGTACAAGTCATTGCCTCATCTATCCTGCCCCTCGCACTAAGAGTGCCTTAAAAAAAATTAAAAGGGGCAAAAGATCATATTTGTTCCAGGAAGATGAATAAGGATGAGCATATCAGAGTGACTGTGTTAGTGTGCAGCAAGTGTTAGTGAAATGAAGACCATGCCGACATCTCTCTTTTCTTATTTCTTTTAGTTTTTGTTTGTTTGGGGGCCATACCCAGCGGTGCTCAGGGATTACTCCTTGGTCTACACTCAGGACTCACTCCCAGAGTCACCAGAGGATCCTAAAGGGAGCCGAAATGAAAGTGCAGTGGTAGAACATTTACCTTGCATGCAGACGACCCGGGACTAACCTGTGTTTAATCCCCAACACCCTGTGTGGTTCCCCGAGCCTGCCAGGAACAATATTCAAATGCAAAGCCAGGAGTAACCCCTGAGTTCTGCCAGTGTGACCCAAAAAACAAACAAACAAAAAGAGAGAGCCCTAGAGTATGCCTGAGATTGTAGTGGGCAGGTTTAACATCACGCAAAGCAAATACCTTCCCAGCTCCACTATTGTTCTGGCCTCTTCTTTTCTTGCCTCTTGAGCACTGGTTGGGCCTCAGTTCATTTTGATTTGCAAATCAATCTGTAAAAAGCTTCCACATCTTTAGCTGCATTGTGCCACCCAGGACAGCTGAGCAGGGTCCTAGGGAAAGGAAATCTGGATTCAGTCTTGGCTTCACCTCTTAGGGTCTCTCCTCACCAGCTCTGTGGCCTTGAGCCCTGACTGACTTCAGGTGGTTGTATGTCCATTTCTTCCTCTGCAAACCAGGCCCAGTGAAAGGATCCACCTTCCTGGGAGGTGGTGTGAGTGGCTCTATACGAAGTGCTTTGTGGAAGACCTGGCCCACCTGGCTGAGGGGCAGTTGGAGTGGCTCCGTAATAGGTGTGGGCAGGACACCTTCAACCACAGTCTGTCCCTGTGGAAGCTTGTGGGGCCAAGTAGAAAGAGCCCCGACTCAGCCCTCAGAACTCTGAAGTGTTCCACAAGGGGAATCCCTTTCCCAAACAACTGGACATTGATTCCATGTCCTTGTTCAATCACTGTTCCAGTCTTGTCTAGTTTAGGTGGCCTCAAGTTCTTTCTATCTCTGACACGGTTAATAATTTACCTCATGTAGCTGAGCAGGAAACTAATAAAAAATATATATTGAAATTTTATTGATGGACACGGGCAAATTATTAAGCATAATAAAAATACTTTCTCAGAGGATCTAGCAGAAACACCACTCCTGGGGCGAAAGCAAAACTTGCTAGGCTGCAATCCCAGACCACCAGTGACTTCTGGCCACACTGCAACTAGGCAGAGTCGAGCTTTCCCTCTGCAGGGGATGCCTCTGGGGGAGCACTACAGTGAGAGCATTCCTCAGCAAGCACCATAGTATATAGTACAGCCCTCAGAAGTAATGAGACAAAGAAAGGAAGAAGTCAGGACAGGGCCCCAGGGCCTTGGGCCCCTTGACGTGTGTGGTGGTTTCTTCTCCATGTCCAAGCACTGAGTCAACGCTGGAAGCCTGAGGCCCAGACTACAACCACCTGACATTCCAATATGCCTGTCATGGGACATGGGGGAAAATTTGGGAGCACTAGAGGAGGGAGGTTGACATAGGTGGTGAGATCAGTGTTAGAACTTTTTAGATCTAAAACTCATCTACAACTTTGTGAATCAGTTATTTAATAAAATTAATGTTTTTTAATTAAAAAATAAAAATTGTCTAGAGGCACTTGCCTTGCATATGACCCACCTGGAGGTCCATCCCCAGGACCCCATATGGTCCTCCATAGACTGCCAGGAAAGAGATCCTTGAGCACAGAGCCAAGAGTAAAAAAAAATGTTTAATGAGATAAGGGGCTGGAGTGATAGCACAGCGGAAAAGGTGTTTGCCTTGTATATCGATGACCCAGATTCTACTCCTGAGCATTGTCAGGAGTCATCCAAAACATAAGTAAATTAATAAATATAAGCTAAGATAAAATCATGCAGTCCAGAGTGAGCATGTTTAATGAGCTTGATAACTAACAAGAATGGTAACCCTGAGTGAATTTGTGGCCGACTGTGCAAGCTTCAGTGTGTGACCCCAGAAAGCCCACAATCACAGGTGTGAGCTCCACACCGATGTGTATGTGACCTGCTAACTGCCACAAGCTGTGCAGAGGGAAGGAGAGATGAGATCATGAAGACAAACTGTAGGCCTGTTGGCAGCCACTTTCTTAAAACTTGTCACTATGAGCCAAGTGAGCGCATCATGGTGGGAGAAGGGAGACTAGAATGTGTCCATGGTGGTAGAACTTGAAGGGAGCTGGGTGCAGTTTGGCATGAAGCCCAAGTTCAACCCTCAAGTCCCCAGCTAGGCAGAGCTTCCCCAAATGATTCCAGGAGTGAGCCCTAAAGTTCTTCAGTTCTGCCAAGAGTGGCCAAAAGGCAAACACCAAAACAATAACAAAAGTTAATGGTGCTCTTTGCTGGTGAATCTTTCTGGTCTCATTGCATTCACAAATGAAGGTCTTATTTTTTTTTTTTGAGGGGGGTCACACCCGGCAGTGCTCAGGGGTTACTCCTGACTGTTACAACTGACTGTTTCCATGCTCAGAAATTGCTCCTGGCAGGCACGGGGGACCATATGGGGCACCGGGATTTGAACCAATGACCTTTTGCATGAAAGGCAAACGCCTTACCTCCATGCTATCTCCCGGACCCCTTTTTTATTTTATTAATAAATATATTTAAGCACCAGGATTACAGACATGTTTGTAGTTGGGTTTCAGTCATTAAAAAAGAACACCACCCTTCACCAGTGCAACCTTCCCACCACCAATGCTCCCTATCTCCTTCCTCCCCATCCCCTGCCTGTATTTGAGACATGCATTCTATTTCTCTCACTTATAGCCATTGTCATGATGGTTGTCAGTGTAGTTATTTCTCTAACTGAACTCACCACTCTTTTTTTTTTTTTTTGGGGGTGGAGGGTTTGGGTCACACCCGGCAGTGCTCAGGGGTTACTCCTGGCTCCATGCTCAGAAATTGCTCCCGGTAGGCACGGGGGACCATATTGGGCACCGGAATTCAAACCGATGACCTTTTGCATGAAAGGCAAACGCCTTACCTCCATGCTATCTCCCGGGCCCCGTGAACTCACCATTCTTTGTGGTAAGCTTCATATACATCATGGGCCAGTCCTTCCAGCCCTCATCTCTATTAGTCTCTGGGTATTAGTAACATACTATCTTTTATTTTCCTTAAATCCTGCAGGTGAGTGAGGCTATTCGGTGTCTATCTCTCTCCCTCTGATTCGTTTCAATCAGCATAATAGTTTCCATGTCCTTCCATGTGTAGGAAAATTTCCTGACTTCATTTTTCCTGACAGCTGCATAGTATTCCATTTTGTATGTGTATCACAGTTTCTTTAGCCACTCATCTGTTGTCAGGCATCTGAATTGTTTCAGGATTCTGGATATTTTAAATAGAACTGCAATGAACATAGAGGCAAAGAGGACATTTTTGTGTTGTGTTTTTTGTTTGTTTGTTTGGTTTTTTAGGTTTGGGGTCATACTCAGCGGTGCTCAGGGCTTACTCCTGGCTCTGTGCTCATAAATTGCCCCCTGGCAGGCACAGGGGACCATATGGGATGCTGGGATTCGAACCACTGTCTGTCCTGTGTTGATTGCATGAGAGGCAAACACCCTACTGCTGTGCTATCGCTCTGGCCCTATATTGAGTTTTTTATATACTACTAGGGTATATCCCTAGGAGTGGTATAGTTAGATCATATGGGAGTCAGATTCTTTTTTTTTTTTTTTTTTTGAGGAATCTCCAAATTGTTTTCCATAAAGGTTGGAGTAGACAGCATTCTCACCAGCAGTGAATTAGATTTCCTTTCTCCCCACACCTCTACCAGCACTGATTGTTCTTGTTCTTGTTCTTTGTGATGTGTGCCAGTCTCTGTGGCGTGAGATGGTACCTCGTTTTTTTTCTTTATCATTTGAAGTTCTGAGATGGTTATTATGATAGTTCTTGTGTCTGTAATTCTAATTTCATACCCATCACTCACCTCTCCCCCAAGGTCCCTAATACTCCCACAACACACACATGTATACACTTACTCTGTGGGTCAGTCCTCCCATGGTGTGGCCTTTGGACCTTTATTGTTACCTTGTTGTGTTACTTATTTTTGTTTGTTTGTTTTTTGGGTCACACCCAGCAGTGCTCAGGGGTTACTGCTGGCTCTATGCTCAGAAATCACCCCTGGCAGGCTCGGGGGACCATATGGGTGCCGGGATTCGAACTGATGACCTTCTGCATGAAGGCAAATGCCCTACCTCCATGCTATCTCTCTGGCCCCCTTGTTGTGTAACTTTAAGACCCGCATATGAGAGGGATAATTTTTTTTTTGCTTTGTTTATTCAGCCCCACCCAGTGACGCTCAAGGGTTACTCCTGGCTATATGCTCAGAAATGGCATTTTGTTCTTCCTTCAAGCTCGTAGCTTCCATTGACAGATCCACAACCTCTTGGTCCATTGTTTGTAGTTGGACATTTTGGTAATTTCCATATCTTGGCTATGGTTGTAAGTGTGCGATGAGCACAGGTGCGTATGTATCATTTTAAATTAATGATTTTGTATTTGGGGATAGATGTCCAGAAATGGTATTCCTGGATTTTCTAAAAGTTTTTTTCTCTGTCCTGGAGACGTCTCCATGTCGCTTTCAGAACCAGACGACTTTCTCACTGCTAGTGGATGAGGGGTTCTTTCCCCCCCACAACTCACCAGCAACTGACTGTTTCCAGACATTTGATATGTATCATTTTCCGCTGACGTGAGATTTTATCTTGGTGTTGTTTTGATTTGCATGTTTATAATCAGGAGTGAAGATGAGTACTTTCTCCCGAGCCTGTGACCATCTGTGTGCCTACTTGTGAAGCCTTTATCTGTGAAGTCTTCAGTTCATCTCCTCTCCCCATTTATGGATGGGGTTGCTGAGTTCTTTTCTTGTTGAGTTTTGTGTAGGTACATTATAGATCAGATATCAGTTCTTTCTCTGATGTATTATGTACAAATATTTCCTACCCTTCAGTAGGGTGTCTTTATTGGAGCTTGAGTTTCCTTTGCTGTGCATAAATGTTTTAATTTGATGTCATAACATTTGTTTATTTTTTATATCTTTGCCTTTTATTGAAGAGATAAATCTTGTTGAAAATGAAGCAACTGTTAAAAAAACATAAAGAAAGAAACTAGAAGGCCATTGTGTGAGGAGGTCTTTCAGTTCATCTTTAGTACTAAAGTATTTGCAGGGTGTATTTATATGCAAATGTATTCACATTATTTATATAGCACATATAAAATGTTATATCTTTTTAAGGATGTAATTCTCCCATAACTTGCAAAACCTAGTAGCTCCATTTTTACTTTATGAACATACATCATAACATACATATTAACTTACATCATACATACATGACATAACTACCTGCCTTCTTGGGTGCCCTTCTGTTGTACTCCTGGCATTACCTGCTGTTGGATGGGGAGTTTCAGTGCAAGTACAAGTTCTTTTTGAGGGAGGGTAGGCTGGGACCAGGCCACACTCAGACATGCCTAGGGCTCACTTCTGGATCTGCATTCAGGGATTTTTCCCAGTGGAACTGGAGAGACTTATATTGTGCTGGGGATTGAACTATGTGCAAGACAGACAATTTAACCCCTATGCTATCTCTCCAGCTCCCAACGGCGTAGTCTCAAATAATTGAAAAACAAAGAGGGAGAAATGGCAACCTCTGCCCTGAAAAGGCACCAGGCATGGTCAGAGAAGAGACAGAAGAAGGGAGAGGAGAAGGGATGATGATTGAGAGGAGAAGAGAAGGGAAAAAGGAAAGTGGAAGGGAGAAGAAGGAAAAGAAGGGTGGAGAAGGGTTCCCTTGGCTGGGCAGTGGAGGGACGCTACTCAGGCCATGTTATTTTTGCTGCGGCTTCTGCTCCTCTCCACCCCCATCTCCTGAAGCCCCGGCTCTGAGCACAGTTGAATGCTCACCGCAAAGTGTAGCCAGCCTTCCTTAGGGACGTTCTCCTTCCCATCTTTCCATAAATTATAGGTTTGCACTTGAGAGCAGAACAGATGATTCCCATTATCTTTTGGGTTGGGTTCGAGGGTTATTTTTTTTTTGGTTGTTATATTAAAAAAAGCAAAGTCCTGCTTAGTGTGTCCAGTGTTTAGTTAGTGCAGAGAGGCAGGGCTTTAGCTAATGTGAAGGCCTGTCCATGGAGGGACTGTCCCCTCCTCCTCAGTAAGTCGGTCAATCCCAGTTTCAGCAGCAGGGTGGCCTTATGGACTCTCTAGGCAGACATCACTGCTCTGTGGAACAAGGTCTGGTCACTCTCCCAAGACCAGCATGTGGGACAGAACCTGGCACACTGCACAATACCCATGGACATATAAGGATACTCCACAGCCTATTTTTGTAGCAAGTCAGTATTGCTGGGCTCCTATTAGATTGCTGCAAAAGATCTTGAGTTCCTAAGTCAACAGTCAGGACATAGTTGAGAGAGTTCTCACCCCTGACCAGGAGCTTGTTTGTAGATAGGTGAAGGACTCCCCAAAAACTAGAACCCCCTGATCTCTGAAAACCCTGAGCGGTTTCATAAGCTATGTGCCCTCTGGTACCAAACCAGACTTTTGAGATCAGTGAGTAGTGAGTCAGAGAAAGTCAGAGAAGGAAAACAAACTTCACAAAAATATTCTTCCGGGATCTTGGACATGCTAGAATCATTCAGGAGCAGAGAGAAAGAATGTTCAAAATATGCCCTTGCTTGTATGAAAGAAGAGAAGTAGGAATGGGTTTAGGACACCTTTGGAGACCATACTTGGCAGTGCTCTGGGGTTATTCCTAGTTCTGTGCTCAGGGCTCACTCCAGGGAGGGCTCAGAGGGCTGTATGTAGTGTTGGGGATTGAACCCAGGTTGATGCTGCTCAAGGCAAGTGCCTGCCTGATGTACTCCGTCTCCAGCCCAAGGACTAGCTACATTTCTAAGGAGTGATGCTTGATGCAGTATTCAACAGAGAGGTCGAAAGACCAGGTTGATTGAATGGGCAGATCAGATGAGGATAATAATTGGCCTAATTTAGAAGAAAACATTTAGTAGAGAAGAAGTTTGTAAAGAAAAAAAAAGAAGGAGACGGACAAATAGGAGGAGTTCAAAACAACAGAAAGGGAAAATGGAAGTGCCTGGTTGAAAAGACTGGATGAGGAAACAACTGAGGAGAGGACTGTGGAAAGGGAGGCTCTGAAGATGTTTTGAAGAAGCCAAGATGTGGGACCAGAGAGATAGCATGGAGGTAAGGCATTTGCCTTGCATGCAGAAGGTAGATGGTTCGAATCCCGGCATCCCATATGGTCCCCTGAGAGCGATTTCTGAGCATGGAGCCAGGAGTAACCCCTGAGCGCTGCCAGGTGTCTCTCACACACACACACACACACACACACACACACACACACACACACACACACGCAAGCAAAAAAAGAGAAAAAAAAAAAAGAAGCCAAGATGAACTTGAAGGAAGTGTCCCACCAGGGAGGGATGGGTGTGAGTGAGAAAGTCAGAGACCACAGGTCCTTTCCAAGGAGGTCACCACACAGAGGGACCTGACCTGGGGTCCTGAGCATGCTATAACTTTAGCTGCGGCCTTATCTTGTCACATAATAAACTCTTGCAGCCTTATCTTGCTATTTCATAAACTTGTGCGACCTTATCTTGTCATTTAATAAACTCACGTGTACTTGTCCCTTCTATCTTGCCCTAACCTTGACCAAGAACTCAATGAAAGTCCCTCTTTTGATTTCACTGGCCTAGCAGCTCTGTTGTTCTCTCTGAACTAAATATAGTCCCAGGGACAAAAGGGCTAAGGCACATGAAAGGCAGTGCTTACGCTGTGTTAGCATGTGTCGTTCTTGTTTGGGACCATCTAATCCATCTCAGGAACCCCAGCACTGCTGCTGTTGGATGTGTACTTATTTATTTATTTGATGATTTAGCGATGAGCAAGTTCTCCCTCTCTAACTCTATCATAAAACTTAAGTCAGAATGTAGAACCACTTTCTAGGGTCGATCCTTCACGATTTCTTCCAGCTTCCTCTGAATTAAAGGTCACTTGGATTTGGTGATTAAGAGCCTGGTCTAGTGGAATGATATTTTTACCTATAGAGCAACTTGCAGTGAAAATCCTAAGAGCTCTTTTCTGCAGTATTGCCTTTTTATGTCCAGTGTCTTGCGTATGGTAGGTGCTTAAAAGCTAAAATATATCATTCGATTCGGCTTGCTCTTGGTCAAGAAAAAGGGACCTGGTAGGAGACTTAAGCCAAGTACACTATAAATGGCCTTAGTTGCATGAAGTGGCTCATTTTCACCTTCATTCTTCCCTAGCTTTATTTTTTTTATAAATGTGTTCATTAATGGAAATGTGTTGCTAAGTGCCTGATAGTCTTAACACTGGTTTAAACTGTGGTGACCAACATGGAATCATTCAAATAGTCTTAAAAATATTGGCAACTCTGGGGCCGGAGAGGTGACGCTCGAGGTAAGGTGTCTGCCTTGCAAGCTCTAGCCAAGGAAGGACCGTGGTTCGATCCCCAAGCGTCCCATATGGTCCCCCAAGCCAGGGCAATTTCTGAGTGCTTAGCCAGGAGTAACCCCTGAGCATCAAACGGGTGTGGCCCGAAAAACCTAATATATATATATATATATATATACTGGCAACTCTGACTCACACACCATGTCCTGGGTTTCAACCATGTTCAGAGGCAAATTAGATATTAGGGATTTCAGTCATTAATCCAGGTGAGTCAAATAAGAAAGAATGTGTGTGTGACCTGGCTTGAAACCTGTAAGAACTGCTGAGATCCCCTTTGGAGATCTGGCCACAAACTCAGGCTCATTTTGAGAGCATGGCACTGATAATTGGATTTGTATGTACTTTTGTTCATCTAACACTTTTAGGCTTTGTTTTGTTTTATGGCCCCTGCCAGTGGTGCTCAGTCAGTCCAGACTCTGCACTTAGGGATCACTCCTGGTCCTAGGAACCATATAGAAATTGAACTCATGCCAGCCATGCACAAGGCAGGTATCTACCCACTGCACTATCACTTTGGCCCTGAGACTTTCACTTTTTTTTTTTTTTGGTTTTTGGGCCACACCCGGTGACGCTCAGGGGTTAGTCCTGGCTATTCGCTCAGAAGTCGCTCCTGGCAGGCACGGGGGACCATATGGGGAACCGGGGGATCGAACCGAGGTCCGTCCTAGGTTAGCACAGGCAAGGCAGGCACCTTACCTTCAGCGCCACCACCCGGCCCTGAGACTTTCACTTTTAAATAAACATTTAAATCAACAAGTGATTCTGTGTACATAGGCATGGTGTCAACAGAGAGATAGAACACATCAGTGACCTTTGAGAGGGAATTTTTTCATGACTGAAGTCCAGGAATTGCTGTCCTGGGTCTTTATTTTCAAATTCACTTTCGGGCAATGCTATGAGCAAAGGTTGATTTCATTTCCCTTGAATTTTATCGCAGATTCCCTACTTCCCTCTGTGGCTTCAGGCCTATCTGGAAGGGAGTTTTTACCAGAAGAGAAGTGTAATAAAAAAAAAAAGGTGGTAAATTATTAATAACACTATGTATATCCAGTGGTGGTTATGAATATGTTGATATTTTTCAAAATCTGATTGGGGTTTTATTTGCTCTTGTCTTAAACTCTTTCGTCGGAAATGATTGTGTTAGTAGAGAATAGTATTTGTTGTTTTGTTTTTTATACCTTGACTCAGCAGACTTAAAAATTGGAACCTTAATTAAGACTGCCCTTGGATCCATAAGACATGGAGTTTGAATACCTGTACGGTCCCCTTCATGATCTCATTCTCATTGCTTAGCAGTCTCAAGGGCTCCAGGAAGGAAGAGCTGGAAGTCATCCAGCCTTTCTTAAATATGTTCAAGCATTTTCTCCACAGAAATCAGTCAAGAGATCTTACTTGTGAAATTCTCGTAGGTCTTTTCTCTAGGTTTACAGTTTCTACCATTTTTACTTTAATAGTTCAACCCTAATTCAGGAAAATACGTTTTGATAAAATGTAGTAGCTGAAATCATTATTGTGAGAAGTGAGCCATTGGAATGCTCATATTTGCTAAAATAATTTGCCTTTTTTGATATTTAGAATCTTTGTTTTTCTCTTCCAAGCTGAAATATGCATAGCACAGTTGAGAAATACTTAAGTAGCTGTTGGTATGTTTTTTTCTTTAAAGCTGCTGCTTTTATTTCTAGGATTCAGGAGAATAAATCTTGGAGCATATTTATTTTTTAATATTTTATTAAAGTGCTGTGATTTACAAAGCTATTCATAGTTGGGATTTAGACAAGTGCTGATCCCACCACCAATGTCACTGTCCCTCCACAAGGGTCCCAGTTCTGCCTTCTGTCCCTCCCCCTTCTGCCTCCATGGCAGCACATTTTTGAGGTTTGCTAGTTGCAGTTTGGGTCTCATCTTTCCATGTTGTTGTTGTGCGGTTTGTAGATGCAACGACACCACTTCTCTGATACAGCCAAGGCCCTTTGACCCTGTCCTTATTACTTTTTCAATTTGGAGAGTGGTAGGCCACACCCAGCTGTGCTCAGAGATGACTCCTGGCTCTGCACTTAGGAATCTTTCCTGGTTGTACTCCCAGGACCATATGGGATGCTGGGGATAGAATCTGGGTTGGCCACATACAAGGCAAGTGCACTACCTTTGCCTTCCCCACCCCTACTTCTACTTCTTATCCCCACCAATTTCTCTCCTTCCTTCCTTGTTTTTTTGTTTTTTTGTTTTTTTGTTTTTTTTTTGATTTTTGGGTCACACCCGACATCGCTCAAGGGTTACTTCTGGCTCTATGCTCAGAAATCGCTCCTGGCAGGCTCGGGGGACCATATGGGATGCCGGGATTTGAACCGATGACCCTCTGCATGAAAGGCAAATGCCTTACCCTCCATCCTATCTCTCTGACCCCTACAATTCCTCTTTAATACCTTTACTTTCTCATCCAGTCATTCTGTACACTACAAATAAATAAGATCATACCTTATTTTTCTGACTTACTTAACATCACCTGGCATTTTGTTCCGTTTCATCCACACTGCAGCAGATTACCTGACCTCGTCACTTCTTGCAGCCGCATAATATTCCACTGGACATGTACCACATACCAGATGATCCATCCACTCATCTGCTATTGGACACTTTGTTGATTCTATATATATTAGTTTTGTACTAAATGCTGCAGTGTGGGATTGTTTTATTCTAACCCTGCTAGAATAAGAGCTTCTTTGGACTCTGATATTTGGTTCCTAGTCCCTGATAATCAGAATGTGTGTATAAGTGTGTGTGTGTGTGTGTGTGTGTGCGTGTGTGTGTGAGAGAGAGAGAGAGAGAGAGAGAGAGAGAGAAAGAGAGAGAGAGAGAGAGAGTAACACAGGTCACTTCCCTGTAGAGGGTTCTCAGGAGCCACCAGCTCCAGACCCAGCAGTGCTGGCACAGGAAATGCAGCCAAGGCCATGCCAGAGACCACATTCAGGTCTGCAAACAAGCTAGATGGTGGACAAAACTTATTGAACAGGTACAGCTAGTGTGAGTCCACATTTGGGTTCTGCCCTCTTCAAGTTTGGATGGACTGTCTCAGCGGGGAATGATCTGTGTTAGTTGCAGTATAGCTCAGCTTTTTAGAACTGTTTTCAGAGGGAGGGGGAGAGAGAAAGAATAAAAACAAGAAAAAAAAATAAAAACTTTGACCACAGTCTAAAGCCAGGCTCCTGTCACTAAGCAATAAAGAAAAAAAAAAAAAAAACTCAAATAGCCCCTGCAGAGTGGGAATTTGTGGTTCCTAAAGCTGCCCTCCTCATCCCCCAACGACTCAAGTGTGTTATTGGCATTTGGCACTGTTTGCTGTGTTTTGCGCTCCTTAAATTTCTCTTGAAAAGGGTTTGAGTTTAAAAGCAGAACCACTGAAAAATGCAATTTAATCATAGAATTGTGAACGGCCAGCTCCGTTAACTCCTGGGTGCCCTGTATGGTCTTTTAACCAGGACCTGGATTGAGTCCTTCTTCTTAGATTCCTGGTAGGTGGTGAAGAGAAAAGGTGAAGAAAGTAGCCAGGGAGGTATGCTGCTGGGAAATGGGGCTCCCTTCCTCATGAAGCCAAGTGACTCTCACTTCCTCTGGGAAAAGGAGGAAAATGGAAGGAAAGGAACCAGACCATGGAAGTGTGAGGAGAGTGTGGGGGAGGCAGGCATCATATCCCATTCACAGGCTGTGCTGGGGCAGAACAAGAAATACCTGAAGGCTCACCTGAGTCGAACTCAATATTTTCCTTTTCTGGTTTTGGTCACATCCAACTGTGCTCTGGGTTTACTCCTAACCCTGTGCTCAGGAATCGCTCCTGCCAGGCTTTGAAGACCACAAGGGGTCCCAGGGATCATGCCCATGTTGGCAATTTGCCAGGCCAGTGCAGTGACCACTGGACTGTCTTTCCAGCCCCCACTATTTTTTTTTATTGTTTTGATTTTGGTTTTTGGGCTACACTCAGTGGCACTCAGGTACATAGTGGCTCTATACTCAGAAATCATTCCTTAAAGGCTTGAAGGGAAAAGAAAAATAAATGAATAAAGGCTCAGGGGACCATATGGAATACCAGGAATCGAACCCGGGTTCATCCCAGGTTGGCTGAATGCCAACCGCTGTGCTATTTCTCTGCCCCCTTAAAGTCACTTTAAAAAATATTTTAATTTAAATTAGTATGACATCTAGATACCTTCCTAGTTAGGTTTCAGACATACAATGTTCTAGCACCAATCCCACCATCAATGTCAACTCTGGACACCAATGTGTCCAGAGTTCATCCTGTGCCACCACCCACCACCCCAGCCTGCCAGCATAATAAGCACCTTTTAAGTTTGGTTGTTCAAGTTTGGGTCTCATGGTTACATTATTCTTGACTCTGGAATGGCTATTTAGTTTTGTCCTTTCTTAATATCCCAAAATGCACCTGAGACCCCTTGGCCCCTATGGCCCAGTCATTTCATGTATGTCTCCTCCTCCACTCAATATCCTTCCTTCTACTCACTGGAGTCTTGGGTGTTCTTGACAACCCCCATTTTCTTTTCTTTTCTTTTTTTTAATATTTTTT
>PVKC010020006.1:0-18803 GCA_004027635.1 Crocidura indochinensis
GGTCTTGGTGCCTAACGAGTCAAGAACTGAGGGTAAAGAGGGTTAAATAAGGGGGAGATAGCAAATCCAGGTTGGAATATGGGAGAGTAGCAGGGTCTATGGGTGTGGAAAGGCAATATATAAGAGGGGCTATATACATTGTATAGAAGAATTATTTAAGGATAAGGCTTGCCAGTCAGAGAGGACAACTGTATAGGAAGTAACATTCACATAGCCACTGATTTCAGAGATGTATTTGAGTGCTATCCTCCATATATAGGGTATTCCATTTACTTTCTTATAAATAGTCAAGAATTAGAATTTTTTGGACGATGTTAAAAAGGGTCTTTGTCGGGGCTGGGCAGTGGCGCTGGAGGTAAGGTGCCTGCCTTGCCTGCGCTAGCCTAGGACAGACTGCGTTCGATCCCCCGGTTTCCCATATGGTCCCCCAAGCCAGGAAAGACTTCTGAGCACATAGCCAGGAGTAACCCCTAAGCATCACCATGTGTGGCCCAAAAACCAAAAATAAGGGTATTTGCCATGCACCTGCATGCTTTTGAAAATGGTTATCAGTAGGAAAAGACACCCCTGCAGGGGGTCTGCTGTGGATGAGAGATTTTTCCTTTGACTAGCTGTCCTGGCCTGTGAGGTCTCAGAGCCCAGCTCTGCAAGTGCAAGTGCCAGCCAGTGCAAGAGGGACAGAACTCTTGGCCCTGGGGACCCTAAACCCAGGTCTAGCCTCTGTAGTTTGTGAATGAATGCATAGATAGGGGTTTCCCTCCACCCCATCCCTTCCCCCAGTGCCCAGGTTACCAGATCTGGACGTGAAGACCATTCTGGCTTGACCTTTCAAATTAAATGTAGGCACTGTCTGCTGCTCTATAAGGGGAGAGAGAAGCAATCTATCAAAGATATTTATGCTCAACTGGCAATTATAAATCTGATCCTGTTGGAGAAATAATACTTGTTATTTCCATACTGACAATTTGAACTTATGAAAAAAGGAAAACGTGGCTCAAATTTTATTACATTTTTCCTTATCCTAGCCTTTTATTTATCACCCTAGGATCAGAGGATATGGAATTACAAACCCACATGCCTCCACAAACCCTTTAATAACTATTACTGCTAAGCTTACACAAAAAGAGTAACCAATGTTAATCTTTAAGATTAATGAGAAGAAATGGAAAGGCAAGTTTGACACATGCACAGAAGATATCCTGTGATATCTTCACAACATTGACCCCATAATTGGGCCTTGAAGATATACATTATTGCCTGAAAGAAATAGGTGGTATTTTGTCTTCAACCTCTGTTTGACAAAGTGCAAGGCAGCTGAAATGCATTGGCTCTGAAGGTGAGCAACACACTTTTCTCCCATACAAGGCTCCAATTACCTGAACCTCTGTATCCAAGATTTGCATGATGGGGACTATCACATCCTGCTCCTAGCTGTATCCCAGGCCAGTAGTTCAGAGTTTTAACCTTTTATAATTGAGGGCTCTGTAGCACAGCACCAATCACCTCTCCCTATCCAATAAAAATCCAACATACCCATTTGGTTTGGCCCCTTAACAACAAAATATTATAGTATAGGTACTTTAAAATTGGTAGAACAATTTAAGTTGGGACATATCGAGACATCATTTTTGACAGTAATTCTTCTACCTTTGTCATTCAAAAAAAGTTGGGCAGGTAGAGAATTCTAATGGTTTTAAGAACTATGGTTCCAATATGTAAATTCTTACTAAGACTTATTTCCCTTGCAGAAATTCCAAAAGACAGATCTTCGGTGGTAATTGACTTAAAATACTTTTTATATTTTCATACTCCCTAATAACCACAAACATTTTGTGTTTTTCAATCCAGGCTCTTAACAATAGAACTCCCATGTGGCTATTTCAATGCTGACTTTATTTCAATTTCAATGTTTACCTCAGAGCATGACTAACTTACCCACAATGCCATATTTTGTTGATGTGGTCTTATGTCCTACTGGCACAAAGTTTCATCATGCATGTATATTTCAGTACACAGATGACATGTTGGCAAGGACAGAAATTTCAAAGTTTGTATGAATATAATATTACTTGCTTGCCAACAGCTGGTTTAAAAATAGACACAAAAATTTCCAGACTCTTCCCCTATTTCAATATTTGAGTTATGTTTTGAAATGCACTTTAGTATGCCCCCAGGATATCTCTATAACAAAAAATCTCAGAACTCTTAATGATTTGAAAAAAATATAGGTGGCACAAATTTAATTCATCCTTCCCTTGGTGTTCCAAACTCTGAGCTCACCAATTCATTCCACACACTGGAAGGAGAATCCTTCCTTAAATAGCCCCAGTATTTAACTTCTAAAGCTAATAAGGAATTATTTGTTTTTGTTTTCAAGACTGGCTTCAAAAGTTCTCTCTCTCCACATTCACACCTGTAGACAGAATTTGACTACTGATCATGATAAATCCCAATTTCCCCATCACTGCCTGAGTACAATTGTCAGGGCCATAAATTGGATCTATTTAAACAACAAAGAGCCTTGCACCTTTATGTCTTACTTAGAGTTAATGGCTGCTCTGATAATCAAAGCAAGGTTCAGAAAAATTTCTTTATTAGGCTTTGACACTGATGCTATAGTTCTGTCAGTTCCAAAAATGGAAGTGAAATACATATTTCCCCTTAAGAACTATGGTTCCCATATGTAACTTCTTTCTAAGAGAAGTACTGCTATTTAAGAGCATTAGCTGATTTCTTATGAAAAATATCTAAGTATCTTACTGAACAACCTGGGATCTTTAGAAAGAATCATTATGTAATCTCTTCAATAATCTGTCCTCCTGATACCTGATGCCCTTATATTTTATATTGATAGATTATCATCAAAGAAAGGTTAGATATTACTTGCCCCTAACTGACCACATCAATTTCTACAAATTACTAGTCCACTCAGCAAGTGGAACTTGCTACGTTAGTTCATTACTCTCCCATGTCTCATAACATGCAATGTGGTGAGTGACTCAACTTATGTAGTCAGCCTTTTCCCTAGAATTTTTACTATCTTTTTAAATGCCAACAATCAGGTCGATCAGGATTTGATTAAGCAATTATAAGCTCTTTTATAATAGGGCTCCAAGCCAATTTTTATAAGATCTCATTATATCCTCCCAGCAATAATGGCTTAATGAAATAAAAGTGCTGACCAATATTTAAGTCACCTGCAGAATACCATGAAGCTCTCCATGCAAAGATGTCCAACATCTTCATGTGGACTTTGTATTCCATGGAAATAATCCAGATATATTGCTGATAAATATACCATTGTGCACCTTTTGTGCACCTTTGTATAAAAACAATCACGTGTAGCTGGGTCATCCCCTAAAATTTGCAGGCAAATGAATTATGGTAAACATATATTATACCTGTTATTTTTCTCAAATAAACTCTATCTATATGTAGCTGAGGATACTTAATCTCATTTTATGTGGACCATACCTATGACTTATGAAATAGCTAAAGAATGCTCTTTCATGAGCATTCCTCAATCCATCAAAACTGAAATTACACTCAGTCTACACCAATAAAACCTTTCAAGCATTTTAAAATAATGGCAAATCAAGCACATCATTAGGATCCCCTGTAGACCTCTGGGACAAGGTATAGTTGATCAATCTCACAGAACCCTCAAAACTCATTATTAAAATACAGGAAAAGGGGGCATGCCACCAATGAATCTTATTTTTTTTGTCCATGCCCAGTGATACTCAGGAATTACCCTGGCTATGCACTCAGAAATCATTCCTGGCTAGGGGGACCATATGGGACTCCTGGGATTGACTCAGATCTGTCCTTGATCATTTGAGAGCAAGACAAACGCCCAACTCTGTGTTGTCACTCCGGCCCCAACCACCACCAATGAGACTTTTATCCTTAAAACTGTTTTAACTTAAACTTCTTGAATTTATCCCCAAATAAAACCTTACACAGCTGCAGACACTTTCAAGAGGATGCACAGGCTTAAAATATTCAATTAACCTATGTGAATAAAAGTTGATAAAAAATGGAATGGAGGAGCTCATTCAAGGATAAGAATATGTTTATGTTTCCACAAATGGCAACCATGCCACAGAACTGTGGGTAGCATTACACCTTGCCAGATGCAGAATTCTTACAAACAATGAAAACCAGGTTCAGATGCCTAAGAAACACTCTAAAGTGTTTGTTTTTTTTTCGAGATCCAACACAGACTACTAGAGAGGATGAGAGAAGGAAACCAACAGCAACCCCAACAGGTATCCAGAACAACAGGCTAACACTCCACACTAAGGCAGAGGCTACAGAGTTTGGAAATGACAAGTTCCAGAACATTGGCTGTGTTTATGAGGGAACTATCCTGTTCCTACTGAAATTAATAACCTAGAAACTCTTGTTAACTCTTGTTACATGATTTCAATATTACAAAGCCTATGTAACACTTCCTATTTTACTAATTATTTGAACCAGACCAATTACAAAAATGACCTTAACAAGTCAAATCCATTAGGGCAAAAAGAAAAATGGCAGATGAATTTGGCGTAATTATAAAATACCTATTGGAAAGAAAGCACATGTATATCAGCCCAAAAGACTTTAAGATAACCATTGGAGGCTAAATGACCAATTTTCAGGTTACTGCTAACAATATTAACACAAACTTCTTCTATTTCTGACGAATGTTCTCCACAAAGATCTGTATAAACCTGATAGGCAGGAATGACATAAAGAGAAAAATAATGATTATTCAAGGTCTTAAAGACTGTGGTGCATGCTTGGCAGAGATACAAGCAGCTCAATGAGTCTATTATTGTTATACTGTTTTAAGGCCAGTTCAAATCCGCAGTCCTCACCTGTCACTAGAGGTCTCTGACATTTGAGATTTTCATGCATCTATCTAAGGTATTGACACCATACCTTAGATAGGCAAATGCACACTGCAGGATTACCTCAACATATTTTTTGAAGAAGAAAATCTGACTGAAAATAATAGGTATTATTGCAGTACTGCAATACACACTGGGATTCTCTAAAAATTATAGAAATATGAAAAATGTCACCTGCGCTTTTAATGCATCTGAAACATTTTTCCTATGATGACAAATGGACACAAAGATTACAGTCCTACATGGACTTTTCCTTGGAAAACATTGACCTTTCACAGAACTTTATGAACACCTCTGAAAAGTAAAATTTACTTTCTATTTTGAACCATTATGGTGAAACAAACAAAGGTTGTTGCCCAGCCTATTGTAAAAATGCAGCAAGACAATTCTGGTTTAACTTTGATGATGACAAAGTTCCAGAAATCCCCATCTCATTGATGAAGACTGGAAGATTATGTTGTTTTTACACTTCAAAGAGACTTGCTAAAAAGACATAGTTGCATAGATTAAGGCACATGTTCTGCCAACTATTAGTACATCTTTATAGACTTGTGTAAAGGGAAGTTGGCAGAACACCTGCAGGGGGACCTTCCATCCTGAACATTTGTCATAACGACTTGACTTAGGCTTCACTTGGTCAGACATTGGTCATTCACTCCTGAACCTTGTATCCCCATTCTCAGAAGCAATACTGGTTTCTGTACCATTTCCAGGAATTGACCTACAAATGGGGAAGACTTTTGTGCTTCCCTGGCACCAACTGGTAAATAACAATGACTTACATACAGGGTGAGTTTCTATGCCATGTCATCTGACACTGAAACAAAACAGGATATGCTTTGTGACACCCTGACATTGACATAGGATCTGTGCAAAACCCAAGATCTCTAATTACAGAAGACTGACTGTGACAACTGTAAAATAGAGGACTTTTCCTGGGACCTAGAAAAAATATTTTTGGGTTAGACAAATTAAGACTACCTGAAACCTGTGGCAGGTCTTATAACTAGAGGCTTCATGGATAATCTTAGGGTAGGGCTTTTTCCTTTTTATTTCACCAACTTTTACTCTGTCTATGCAAACTACTGTGACCCTTTCAATCTCTATTTAAGGGCTCCTGCTATTTACAGAGAATTTTGCTACAGAGTTTATTTAGATCCATCTCAAATTTTGAATTTTTTTTTATTAAATCAATAAGGGGACTTGTTGGAGTAACTGGCTCTCACTCTAATCTGTATATTTATTCTTTGCATATGCTTGTCCCACCTGAGCAGGAAGATCCTCTGATTGGCCCCATACTCCATGGATGTAGACTTACTCTTCTAATAAAGAAAACATTGAATCGTTTCAATTAACTATCTTAAAATTACTCTCATGTATATTACCATAATAATGAGCATTATTTTTATTCTCATTTTAAAGATAGAGAAACAAAATTAAAGAAATATTAAAGGTACTGCCAATGACTTGATAAAGTGAGGACCAATAGCTCTTAGACAATGGTCATGATTCAAATAGTTCTCCTTTCTATTTTTTACTCACATTTGCCACCAGTGCTCAAGGAAATACTTGTCCTAGATCAAGTCAGTTTTAACCTCAGCTCAGGTTTCTTTCTAGAAAAGAATTTCAAGAGGAGCTAAAATAGTGATTGGAATAATTTTCATTGTGATTCATTTAGAAAAATTTTTAAGGAAGAGAAAGAGAGAAAGAGAGAGATACTGATAAAGTACAAGTGGCACAGTGGAGCACCAGGTAAATTTAGTTGATCAGTACATTTAAGTATAAGTAATTTAAGTACAATTAAATATTGCCTTAGAAAAGTATCCAATAAAAGTAGATAATGCGATGGCTTTGGTGGGTGATAATACCATATAAACATTCATTTCTCTTTCTCTCTCTTTACTAATGCCCAAATGAACTATAGATTCAGGTAGTATATGTGAACCAAGAAACAGATAGCTCCAGTAGGCCTTGATAGGGGCAGAATAAAGGTTGGACTCAGACTCAGCTTCCCAAGCAATGGCAAGTTTCTAGAACAGGAGTCTCACACACTCTCACCTGACACTGTCCTAAGATAAGAAAAGATGATCAATGGTGACAGGAAATATGAGGAAACAGTTAATTGAGACCAAGGATTAGCTACGGAGTATAGGGATCTCACCCACATGCATAAGGTCAGAGAACAAGAAAATTGAGTAAATCAGTGAACTATTGTGATAGTCTAAAATAGGCCTAGTGATAAGATTTTAGACTAGGAAAACATGCACTGTACTGAAACAGTGTGGGGAAAAGGTAAGTCATCATACAGTGGCATTTAGTAGATGTTGAGGGTCAGGACTTAGAAAATCATACACTGAACTACACATTGAGAGCCAGAACAAGTGACTTCAAATATAATTATAAAGAGAGGACTGAATGTTTGCGAAGAAACTAGAACCATGTACTTGAACTGTGCGATAAACTCTAACTACTTAACTTTGCAAGTTTGTATGCAAATTTTTCATATGATTTTCAAGAACCCACTGCATGAAACGACATTTATGTATTATCAGTATGTGTTCAAGAGAAAACAAAGTAAACATAGGCAAGTAAAGAGACATAGAGACAAGAGAGATAAATATTCAAGAGACAGTACAGACTTGGCTAACAAGCCCTAAAAGGCTTTTTGGAGCTGCTTTTAAACAAATCTTCTGAAGGGGTTTTATCTGGAATGGATAGATAGATCCATTGGCTAAGTACACTTGCAGCAGGCCCATATTTATTTATTTTGTTTGTTTTTGGTTTTGGGGTCACACCCGGTGGCACTAGTGGTTACTTCTGGCTCTGTTCTCAAAAGTCGAGGGGACCATATGGAATGCTGGGATTGGAACCACCATTTGCCTGGATTGGCTGCATGCCAGGTTATCACTGTGCTATCTCTCTGGCCCAGCAGGCCCACATATAAGTGATATTTATCTAGTTTCCTGAGCACTAATCAGGGAATAATCCTTAAACACACCCAATATGTTCTCCAAAAATATCCTATAAAGGAAATAATATTGTTACAAGATAATTCAATTCTATCATATTGTAGATGAAAACATCATTTTAATTTTCATTTTCATAGAAAATCTTGGCAAAAAGTAATTGTGTACATACACACAATAATATATTTACAAAAACTTTATATTTTATGGTAATATCTCTAAGAGCTCTTTTTATACCATTTTAAAATGAAAACTTTTAAGATAAGGTGGCAGTTGTACAGACAATACAGCAGATAAAGGTCTTTCTTTGCATAAGGCTAACCTGATTTAATCCGCTGTACCTCATATGGTGTCGGTGAGCATCTCCAGGAGTAATAGTTGAGGACACACCCAGGATTTTATAAGCCCTGTGTCCCGTAGATTTATCCCCAAAACAAATTGGGGCATTGATGGTGGTTAGAGGGGTGTTCTTTTTTATAACTGAAACCCAACTACAAACATGGTTGTAATCATGGCACTTAAATAAAGATATTATAAAAATACCAAATTAATTACTTTAAAATAAAATAAAAACAATAACATTTAAATGGATTTCTAAATTTACACAAAATCTACATGATGGTATAATCATATTAATTCATAATTCTAGACAATGAACTACCATTACTTTGGTATAAAATATTCTGCTTAGGTATCTGGCAGTTGGTTTGAAGAACTGTAGATATGCTTTGTTCCTGGACATGAATGGCCTGTCATGGCTGCTTAAATACATTACAAAGAATAATCCTTAGCCACTGAAATTAGTGATGCCTTCAAGCATTACCAGATGTGACCACACACCTTCTAATTCAAATTATCTATATATGCAAGTTTTGTAATCTGGGTATGATGTTTTCTTTGCTTTTTCTCCCCACATTCAGCAGTTATTAAAGATTAGTACTGATATTAGGCAACAAACTTGGTAGTATATGAGATTCTAGGAATTGAAACTGGGAAGGGTACAAGGCAGATGTCTGGCCCACTGTACTATATCTCTGGCCCCTGATATTTTTCTATGTGTTGTCTGGCTCACTTAGTTCTGACCACGAGAGACAGATATCATCAGGTAAGTTACTTGTATTACACAGGATTAGCCCATGTTTGATTCTGAGGACCACATATAATCTCCTGAGCCAAACCAGGAATTAATTTTGAGTTCAAAATAGAAATAAGCCCTGAGAATGTCATTTATATCCCCCAAACACAAATAAGTTTTATAGTCTTGATTTTCTTGCTATTCTTCCCACCTTTCATAGGGTTGTTTCGACTTGTGTTTTGGCTTGCATGTTCTGACAAAATCTAAGTTTATAAAAAGTTTGTAAACTGTAAACTATAGTATTTTCTAATTGAGAAATGATAACAATAAATACTAGTCAAGGAATACTGTCAATAACATCTAACCTGAGACTAGTACTGAGGTTAAGGTTCTTGTCTTACATTTGGTTAGCCTTAGTTGAATCCTTAGCACTGCATATGGTCAGATCACTAATTTGAGGTGTGACCCCTTAATAAAAGATGGGAAGAAAGTCCTGAGCACTTTTTGGATATGAAAGAATTTGGAAAAAGAGAAGAAATAGGAGTAGAAGAAGGGGAAAAACCAATAGCCCTATGTTATGCTACTTTATTTTTCTGTTTGTTTTGCTTTTTTATTTGTTTTGTTTACTTTGGGGCCCACAACTTGCCTTGCTTAGGTTTACTCCTGACTACACTCGGGAAATCTGAAAGGGCTCATGTTGGTAGAGACCTTTGGATTGGTCCTCATAATTTTTTTCCCTCATATTGCCTTCCTATTAATATCTCTCAATTTGTTCTTTTGAAGGTTTTTTTTTTGGGGGGGGAGCACACTCTGCAGTGCTCAGGGTTTATTCCTGGCTCTGCACTCAAAAGTCATGTGGCAAACCCAGGGGAACTTTTGGGGTACCAGCATTGAACCTCAGTCCATCCCAGATTGACCGGGTGCAAGGCAAAAGCCCTACCACTGAGCTATCACTCAGGTCCCCCTTCCCCAGGGCCTGTGATGACATATGCAACAATGAAACAAACTGCTTCTTTCTATTATCAAACCTACTGTGCCTTGGGGGGTGGGGGGGACCATTTATCTCAGTTCTCAGCATGTGAGGACATTGGCCCCGAGTGAGAGTTACATTTTCAGGGCATGGTATTTCAAATACTCTGCTTCCGGAGTTCACAGGATTGAGATCATTTATGCAACAGTATTTCCTTGGGCTGGAATTGTTGGTGGTAGGGGTCCTTGACTTTGAGGGACCATGGACTGGCCCCTTTGCCAGTTCTCCTGCATAGAAAGTTTCCATCTCAAGGGAGCAGTATTGAAAAGCAATCTGCCAGGAGAGATTTCTGAACTTGGAGTCAGAAGTCACTACTGAGTGCTGCCAGGTGTGACCCCCCCAAAAAAGAAAGAAATTTTTTTGTATATATTTCTAAAGATAGTTAAAACATCATTAGGATATAGATGCTATCAATTATTTGTTACAGCTATCTAAATGTGTGATTATTATGATAAATGTAAATATGAAATATAAGTTTTATAATATTAGAACAACATGGCACTTTTACTTTCTCTTTTGAACTCTGTTTTCCTTCTGTCTTCATCAAAAACTGAAAAGTACAGCTAGTAAAGAGGTTTTGTATTCACGGTTCTGGATTTGTTTACTAGTAAAAGCATTTAATTTTTGCACCCTGAACTCACTTCTCTAAGTCCCCAGGTCCTAAGGTAAATGAAGTCCCTCAAGTATTTCTGGAATAAATATGCAATATTTCTAATTAATATACTGGTTATTTTATAATAAATCTGTATCAACCTCCCAATTCTTATGTTAACTTCTAATCTTCATTGTAACAGTAATAGAAAATGGCATATTGAAAAGTGATTAAGTCAGGGGGTTGAGACTTCATAAATGGAAATTTTGCCCTTAGAAGAAAGATCAACTTTGCCCTTTATTTTTTTAAACTTTATTTTTTATTGATTGAAAGATTGGTTGATTTCTGGGCCACACCCAGCCGGTTCTCAGGGGTTACTCTTGGCTCTGCACTCAGAAATCACCCCTGGCAGGCTGAAGGACCTATGGAACACTGGGAATGGAACCAGTCCCTCCTGGATCAGCCGCATGCAAAACAAACACCCTTCCTCTGTGCTATCTTTCCAGATCCCAAGCTTTAAGTTTTTTATATCTTTAAATGAAGACCTAAACATTGTGAACTGTATATTTTCACTAGAGTAAACTGAAAAATAATTTTCCTTTACTTTTCATGTCACATATAATTACACCTCTTCCCAAGTTCAAGATGCCCCTACAATGTACCATCTGCTCTATATATTTTCTACTCTTGGTCAGCTGTCTCTTTCTATTAATTTTGCTTAAAACTATTCATCCAGATTGTGGTAACTATTTACATAGATGTCTTCACTGGATAGAATGTTGTAAGATGATCTATGTCAGTATGAAAATGGCACACAAAATAGTCTATTTAATAATAATTTATTATTTATCATTTCCCCCAGACTGACATGATTGAAGCATTAACACTTTTAATTAAATTAACATATTTTATGTTTTCCTCTGTAGCTTCTGATATAGAACTTATGTAGCATTCCTGATATTAGATATTTCAGTTTTTGTTGCTATTTGCTTTTATAAATCCTGTGGGCAAAGATTCTTAATTCTAAACACTATCTTCAAATAAAAAGAAATACAAAAGTAATAAAATGCATGTGTAGCAACCCTCAATATTAAAAATAAATCAATTAATAAAATATTAAACTAAACTTAAGAAAATGGGGATTAATTATTCTTCTGAATTGCCAAATCTACACAAAAATGTTTAATGTTCATAAAATAAATGTAATCTTATATATCAATAAATAAATTAAAAACATAAATAGAAAATATCTGGGGCCGGCGAGGTGGCGCTAGATGTAAGTTCTCTGCTTTGCAAGCGCTAGCTGAGGAAAGATTGCAACCCAGGGGTCCCATATGGTCCCCCAAGTCAGGGGCAATTTCTGAGCACTTAGCCAGGAGTAACCCCTGAGCATCAAACAAGTGTGGCCTGAAAATAAAAGAAAAAGAATATATTTGCTTGCCCACAGTTTGGAGTCTGCAATCAAATTTAAGAGAGATGATAAAATCATAAAGGAATAAATGTCAGTTATAATGTCATTAACAAAAAAAAACCAAAATTGAATCTTAATATGTTCTTCAGAGTATAAGGAAGTGGTGACTAGAACACAAAGAATACCCACAGAATGGGAGAATTAAGCCAATAAAATCCAATAAGGGTTTACTATCTAAGATATTCAAGGCCCTAGTAGTACTTAGCAAATATATATAAATATATATATCCAAAAATGATATCCAAAATGGAGAAAATAAATGAATAGACATTTCCTCAAAAAAATAAATAGAGATGGGTGAAAGAAACAAGAAAAACAGCTTCCTATCACTAATCATCAGGGATTTGCAAATAAAGGTAACAATGAGGCCTCCTCTGATTGCCACTCCAGGGGTCTACAGCAGATCATAGCTGTGGGTGCTGAGACAATCCCCACCCAGAAGCACTTGCTGCAGTTGTGTGAACAGAGATAAGCTGAAAAAGGTGAAGAAGAGAGGAACCTGCCTGCTATTGTCGGTTGCCACTCCAAGGGCCTACAGCAGATAACAGCTATGGGTGCTGAGATCAACCCCTGCTCAGAAGCTCTTGCTGCAGCTGTGTGAGCAGAGGTAAACTGAAAACAGTGAGGTCTGGAGGAGGCCATGAGCATCTCCTAGTCCATGAACCCCACCACAACACACAGTAAAAGCCACACTCCAAGTGTGTCAATGGGGAAACAATGCAGGACTACAGCATGCATAGAGAATGAAGATGGAAGCTCTGATGAACCAGAAAGTACCAACCACATAATTAGCCTCTCAGACAAGGAGTTTAGAGTAGTAATATGGAGGATGCTCATAGAACTCAAATAAATAATAGATCAAGCTGAACAGAAAAAAGATGGAAATTAGAAAATTCCAAAGTAAATGAACAGAACTGACAAATTCAGTGATGAAATTAAAAACTCAATGGAAAGCCTCTCCAACGGAGTAATAGCAGTTGAAGACAGAATCAGCAAGCTGGAAGATGAGATGCTGAGCAAATCCATATAGCAGAAGAGATTGGAAAAGAAGCTTAAAGCAAACAATTATACAATGAAAAAATACTCAAAGAGTGTGAACAGATGAAAAGTTCTTGACAAATTCAACAGAAACAACATAAGGATCATTGGAGTCCCAGGAATAAAATCCTCGGGTAGAATCATAGTCAAGGACATAATTACAGAGAAACTGCCACATCTAAAGATGGCATGCAACCAAATCCTGCATGCTCCAAGAGTACCAGCTATAAGAGACTCAAAGAAAAGCACCCCAAGACACATCCTAGTCACAATGACAAATCCCAGATAGGGATAGAATACTGAAAGCAGCAAGTTCAAAAAGGGAAATTGCATTCAAGGACCATCCTTAAGATTTACAGCAAACTTGTCACAAGAAACCCTCAAGATAGAAGGCAGTGGTGAGATATAGTGACATAATTCAATGAAGCGAGTGCTTTGCCTAGTATATTGCACCCTACCAGACTCACTTTCAGATTTGAAGGTAGTATACATAGCTTCACAGATAAACAGCAGCTCAAAAACTTTACAGACTCAAGACCAGCCTTATAAGAAAAACTGATAGGTTTCCTTTAAGACAAGACAGACCAACAGACATAACAAGCTTCTACACAAAGAAGGCATCAAATCCAATGACAATAATCTCTCTCAACATCAATGGACTAAGTGCACCACTTAAGTCACAGAGTGGTTAAATGGATCAAAAAAAATGAAGCCAAAATTCTGCTGCCTACAATAAACACATCTAAATAGTTAAAACTAATATAGACTCAAATTAGAGGCTGGAAAAATCATTCAAGCAAACAAAACCTTACAAAATCAGGAGTGGCAATATTAATATAAGATGACACAAACTTTAAAGTCAGAAAAGTTATAAGGGACAAATATGATCATTTCATACTAACAAAGGATATGTACAGTAGGAAGAAACCACTCTCTTTCCTAAACATATGCACCCAATGAGGGACCAACAAAATATTTAATACAATTGTTGACAAAACTTAAGATATAGTAGGAGACCTCAACACTGCCTATCACCCCTTGATAAGTCAACCAGGTGAAACCCAATAATAATATACTAGCTCTGAAAAGATAAGTGGAACAAAGTGAAATAGTCATTATATATAGGGCACTCCATCCACAAAAAACTTGATACACATTCTTCTCCAATGCACCTGGGTCATTCGCAAGGATAGACCACATGCTGGTCCATAAAACATATCACCATAAAGTAAATAGGATAGAAATTGTACAAACTACATTCTCAGATCATAAGACACTATAATTAGAAGTGAATCACAAAGGGTCACAGAAGAAAAACTTTAACACCTGGAAATAAACAGCACACTGCTGAACAACCAGTGGGCCAGAGATGAAATCAAAGAGGAAATCAAAACATTTCTGGAAACAAAAGACACTGAAGACACAAACTATCAGAATTCATGAGACATAGCAAAAGCATTACTAATAGGAAAATTTAAAGCTTTGAAAGCACACATCGGAAAGGAAGAAGGGGCCTACATATAACTTAATGACACAACTTTTAAAATTGGAAAATAATCAAACAAAGGAGCCAAAAGTAGGTAGGCCGAAAGAAATAATAAAGGTTAGAACAGAAATCAAAGAAACAGAAATTAAAAAAGAAAATAATTCAAAAGATAAATGAAATCAAAAGTTGTTTCTTTGAAAAAATAAATAAACCACTAGCAAAACTCACAAAGAAACAGAAAAACTTAATAAACCTGATTAGAAATGAAAAGGGTAAGATCACTACAGACACTGCAGAGACTAAAAGGTAATCAGAGACTAATTTGAGAAATTATTTCATGAAACCTGAGAATCTGGAAGAAATGGATAATTCTTGGACTCCTACAATTTTCCACGTTAAATCAGAATGATCTAGCTTATATAAATATACCCATCACTACTTAGGAAATTAAAAGAGTAATCAAAAGTCTTCCCAAATACAAAAGCTCAGGTCCAGATAAATTCACTAATGAACTTTTTCAAACCTTCTTAGAGGAACTAGCACCAACCGCTTTCAGGTCAGGCTCTTTCATGAAACTGAAAAATCAGTGTTTAAATAAAAATTATTTAAAAAATTTACAGTATTATATTTAATTTTGTGAAAACTTGACATTATTATTTTGTCATTTTTAACTTTTTTCAAAATGTTGTTATATACAATTTATGTATAGGCATAAAAGTTACAAAGAATTGCAGAAAAGTCCTTTTCTATAATGCAGCTTTAATTTCCCTGCCATGTATAAAAAGAAATAGAATAATCAGGAACACTCCCCAAAAGTTTTTATGAAGCTAACATCACCCTGATACCAAAAGCAGAGAGAGAGATTGCAAGAAAAGAAAACTACAGAACAATATCCCTGATGAATACAGATGCAAAGATCCTCAACAAAATCCTGACAACTAGGATCTAATGCCTCATCAAGAAGGTCATACACCATGACCAAGTAGGATTCATTCCAGGAATGCGAGGATAGTTAAACATACATAAATCAATCAGCATAATACTCTATATCAACAAAAAGAGAAAGAAAAATCATAGGAGCATATCAATTAATGCAGAGAAAGCATTTGATAAGGTACATAGCACCCATTCTTGATAAAAAATTTCATCTAGATGGAAATGGAAAGAACTATTCTCAACATATTCAGAGCTATCTACCACAAGCCAATGGGCAAATATTATTCTTATTGTTGATAAACTTAAAGCCTTTCTTCTAAAATCTGGTACATGATAAGGATGCCCTTTCTCACCACTCCTATTCAACTTAGTGCTGGAAGTTCTTGCATTAGTGATTAGGCAAAAAGAAAAAAAAAAGATATCAAGGGCATCCAAATAGGAAAAAGAAGCCAAGCTCTCACTGTTTGAAGATGACATGAAATATATCTAGAAAATCCTAAAGGCTCTATCAAAAAGCTTCTAGAAACAATAGATTTATATAGCAATGTGGCAGGATACAAAATTAACGAACAAAAATTAATGCCTTCTTATACACCAATAATGATAGAGAAGAAATGTATATTAAAAATTAAACTCATTCACAGTGTCACACAAACTCAAATATCTTGAGTCAACTTAACTGAAGAAGTTAGGGATCTATACAAAAAAAACCTGTAAAACCCAGATTCAAAAAAATAGAGTAACTAAGGAAATGGAGACACATACTCTGATGTGGAATTGCAGGATTAACATCATTAAAATGGCAATACTCCCCAAAGTATTGTACAGATATAATGCAATCTCTCTAAAGATGACCATAACATTCTTCAAAGAAGTGGATCAAACATATCCTTAATTTCATTTTGAACAATAAATACCCACGAATAGCTAGAGCAACCCTTTATAAAAGGAGTAAGGGAAGCATCACTTTTTCCAATTTTAAATGTTATTACAAAGCTCTAGTCATTAAAAAAGCATGATATTGGAATAAAGATTGACCCTCAGATCAGTGGAATAAACTTGAGTATTCAGAGAGTATTCCTTGGATATGCAATCAATTAATCTTTGATAAAAGGGCAAGAAATGCAAAATAAATCAAGAAAAGCCTCTTCAACAAGTGGTCTTGGGGCAATTGGTCAGCTGCTTGACAAAAAAAAAAAAAAGAACTCAGACCTTCATCTAAACCATGCACAACGATCAAACCCAAATGGATTAAAGACCTGATGTCAGACTCGAAACCATAAGGTATATTGAAAAACACATAGGTAAAACACTTCATGACATCGAGACTAAGTCATCCTCAAGGCGAAAACAGCCCTCTCCAAACAAGTCGAAGCAGAAATAAACAGATAGGACTATATTAGGCTGAGAAGCTTCTGCACCTCAAAGGAAATAGTGCCTAGGATACAAAAGTCACCCACAGAGTGGGAGAATCTATTCACCCAATCCCCCTCACACAAGGGGCTAATATCTAAGATATAAAAGTTATTGATGGAACTTAACAAGAAAAAATATCTAACCCAATCAAAAAATGGGAAGAAGTGGGGCCAGAGCAGTGTTGCAGTAGTAAATCATTTGCCTTGTATGCATCTGATCTAGGACAGACAGTGGTTAGATCCCCCAGCACCCCCAGCATCCCCAAACCAGCAGCAATTTCTGAGCACATAGCCAGGAATAACCCCTGAGGGTCACAGTCTGTGGCCCAAACACCCAAAAAAAACCCCAGAAAAATTGGGGAGAAGAAATGAACAGACAATTTCTCAAAGAAGAAAAACAAATGAATGGCCAAAAGGCACATGAAAAAAAATGTTCCACATCACTAATTATCAGGGAGTTGAAATCAAAACAACAACTTTAAAGTACCACCTCTTGCAGCAGAGACTGGCACATATCACAAAGAACAGTAAATGCTGGCTGGGATGTGGGGAGAAAGGAACTCTCACTGCTGGTAGGAATGTTGTCTAGTTCAGCCCTCAGGGAAAACAATATGGAAATTCCTCAAAAAACTGGAAATTGAGTTTCCATATGATCCCGCTATACCACTCCTACGGATATACTCTAGGAATAAAAAGTGCAATACTAAAATCCCTTCCTCACACCTCCATTCATCGTAGTACTATTTATAATAGCCAAACTCTAGAAACAACCAAGATGCCCTTCAATAGACGAATGGCTAAAGAAACAATGGTATATATACACAATGAAGTAATATGCAGCCACCCGAGAGATGAAGTCACAAAATTTCCTATACATAGATAGACATGGAAACTATTATTGTGAATAAAATAAGTCAGAGGGAGAGAGAGACACACACAGAATAGTCTCACTTATCTATGGGTTTTAAGAAAAATCAAACATTATTGAAATAATGTCCTGAAAGAGGGCCAGAAGGACTGGCTCACGATATGAAGCTTACCTCAAAGTGGGGTGAGTGCTGTTAGAGAAATAATACATAATACATGAGCAACTACCAAAACAATGTTAATGAGTGAGAGAATTAGAATGTCTGTTTTGAATACTGGCAGGGCGTGTGGAAGTAGGGAGATGAGGGCATTGGTCATGGAAATGTTGCACTGGTGAAAGGGGGTGTTTTTTTTGTGACTAAAACCCAACTACAGTCATGTCTGTAATCACAGTTTTTAAATAAAGTTATTATAAACAAACAAAAATTCAATGAGTTATCATTTCATACACAGAGACTAGCACATATCAAAAGATCAAGAACTAGTGCTTGCATCAGAGTGTTAGCACAGTGGTAAGGCATTTGCCTTGCATGCTACAAATCTGTAACAGACCCAGGTTTGATCCGCAGCATCCCATATGGCCCCAGGGTCCTTCCAGTAGCAATACCTGAGTGCTGTTGGGTATGCCCCCCCCCCCAAAAAAAAAGTACTAGTCTGATATGGGACACAACCGATGACGCTCAGGGGTTACTCCTGACTATTCGCTCAGAAGTCGCTCCTGGCAGGCACGGGGGACCATATGGGGAACCCAGGGGATCGAACCGCAGTCCGTCCTAGGTTAGCACAGGCACCTTAGCTCCAGCGCCACCGCCCGGCCCCTAAAGGACTCTCTTTAACTTCTGTTATGAATGTAGATTTCTTTAGGCTTTTTTGGAAAACAATATGGATATTCTTCAAAAATTGGAAATTGTTCTCCCATATGATCTAGCAATACCACTTCTAAGGATATATCTTAGAAACACACACACACATACACACACACACACACACACACACACACACACCACTTCAAAAATGCCATCTGCAGTC
>PVKC010020007.1:0-18801 GCA_004027635.1 Crocidura indochinensis
GGAAGATAGAAACACTCCCATGGGTGGAGAGAAAGTTAAGGTAAAGAGTCTATCTAGACATTCTTTCTGCCAGGTGAGTCTTAGATACATAAAAGAGGAAGACATCATTGTTGAGGGTGAAAACCAATATGCCATAACAGTTTAGGGTGAAGTCGACATCTAGTACTCTCCTTTATCCTCCTCCACCTCAGTCTCAGTTGGTAATTAGTAGTAACTAATGATCATTTGAATTCTTTATTGGTGATCAATTCTACAGTCACTCCTGACACCTATAACCTCTCCAAGGCTTCTTTTTTTTTGGGGGGGGGGGCACACCCGGCAATACTCGTGGCTAATCGCTCAGAAGTCGCTCCTGGCAGGCACGGGGGACCATATGGGGAACCGGGGATCCAACCGCGGTCCATCCTAGGTTAGCGCAGGCACCTTATCTCTAGCGCCATCGCCCGGCCCCTCCAAGGCTTCTTTATAGTCCAAGTAAGTCTTCTAGGATATCAGATTCCTAATATTACATTGCCCCCTGGAGGCCTTCAAGCATAGCAGATATGGTTCTGACAGGTGTTGGTGCTACAGGGGCCAAGAAGCAATGGATCCTCTGGCCCCAACAATTTGTCATGTACCCTGGTCAGTCAAATATGACCCACTTGAATATTGCCTGGGATACTTTTATTTTCCCTAAAAGTAAATCATAGGTCTCATTCTTGAATAGCATTAAGACATTACGCATGTATTGACAGAGTGATTCTCAGAAGAAATCTCTGAGAGCTTCTGTTTCAATTTTATTATAAATTATAATGAACTATAAATTTATTTATAGACATGTAAATTCTTTCATTTTTATATTTTTATAATTAATTTATTTGACCACTGTGTTTACAAAAATTGAGATTGAGTTTTCATCATAGAACGTGCAAATCCCTTCACCTCTGCACATT
The DNA here is from genome assembly GCA_004027635.1 of Crocidura indochinensis. NCBI lineage: Eukaryota > Metazoa > Chordata > Mammalia > Eulipotyphla > Soricidae > Crocidura > Crocidura indochinensis. The sequence continues at coordinate 933 of PVKC010020007.1, forward strand.
TCCCTCTACCAATGTCCCCAGTTTCTCTCTCATACACTCATACGTCTCTCCCACCTATCTGTGCCATGAAATAAGTTTTACTGTATACTTTTGATTATTTTTCAGAATGTCATATCATTAGAATAATACAGTATATAGCATTTTCAGTTTAAGATAATTTTTGACTTAATGATATGCACTGTTTGTTCATGTCCCCTTTTGTCTAAAGATATTTTATTTCTTTCATAACTAAAAGATGACATTTTATAAATAAACAAGGTTACTTATTTACACATTAGAAGATCTTTGGTTGCTTTCAAATTTTGATAGTTATGAAAAAATTTCCTTTAAACAACTATATAAAAGTTTTGGTGTAGACTTATTCAACTCATTTGAGTGAATACCTGGAAAAGAAAAAATTGCAATAAAACCCAACTATATTCAAAAGTGACTACCATTTTAGGTTAACACTAGCAATGAATTGCTACTAGATGTGTAGATGTGTTGAGACTACTCCAGACTTTACCTAGAAAGTCACTTTTGTAATATTTTTTTACTTTGAAGTAACTAATTTCACAAATTGCAATGATGGTAGTGAGTGATTGTGTTTACCTCACCATCTAGCTCCCAAATTGTTTTTACATATAAAACAGTATATTTTTATTATATAGCATCTTATTTAAAATTGTTTTTATATAACACATTTTCATATTAAAAGGTCCCAATGTAAAAATAAGTACTTACCTCTTAAAGTTGTATAGTTGTGATCAGATTATCTTGAGACAAGTAAATTAAACACATTTGAGGATTAAATTTAGTATCCACAATATTTGATAATATGAAATTATCTATATGTATTTATATATATCATATATAAATATTTGATAACCTCTGGAAAGTAGACCTCTTTCCTAATAAAACTTTATTATATTTAGAAGCTCTCAAGGTCATCTCCCTGGGACTTTGAAATCAGTACTGTGAAAGATCAGTTTCTTCCTACTTTTAAATTTCTCTTAGGACATGTAACCATCACTAACTGCTATCAATAGAGCAGAGGAATGATTTTCAAAATTTAAGCATTGACTATATTTTATAGTGTTTTTATTTCATCATCAAATCTTATTGATAATTTGGCAGGGAAAGAACATATACAAAGACTTTATTTATGAAACAACAGTGTTTTCCATCCTCCATCATCCCCAGGACAAATATAAAAGTCTTGTTAGGTACTGATAGTAATAAAAATGAGTCCCTTAAAAGAGTTTGATAAAAGACAAAGGCTCGGATGTTATTTAGTGAATATAATGAGAATCTTGTGGAAAGCTTGGAGGCTCATTAACTCACTAGAATATAGAATTCAGTCTCCTGATTTTTTTCTTTATCTTGTTGCTATGTATTCAACCCAGGCCCACATACATACAAAGCTGCACTGTACTCTGGCCATACATTTTTTTTAAATATAATTCCCTTCAAAACTTTTCCTCAAAGATTAAATTCTAAACTAACTGAATGATTAGAAGAAATCACCAAAGCAGATATGCAGACATTCATGGGCAATTTTTGAGAGAATTGTCCCCCAGCTTCCCTGAGCTTTCCTGAATGTTCAAGCGCACCATGTGCCTTTTTGGGAGCGCATATTTGTGTGAAAAGTTATTCTCCACATTGAACTTCAATAAGTCAAAGTACAGGTCTAGACTTAATGATGATCATCTTCAAGCCATACTGAGTGTCTCAACTGCTTCCTCTCTAAAGCCAAATGTGGTTCAGATTTGTGAGAAGAAGCGCTATCAAGTCTCTGGCAGCAAGGAATAGGCAAAAGACGCCATGTTCAGAAGACCTGTTCATGATCTTCACTCAATGTCCTATTCATGTTCAGAAGAAACAATTAAAACTGTTAATAATGACATTTGAGGACTTGTGTGTGTGTGTGTGTGTGTGTGTGTGTGTGTGTGTGTGAAATCCTTTATGCGGCCCTGCCTCACCCAGACTTTGCCTCCTGCAGCCCCCAGGTAAATTGAGTCTGAGACCCCTGCTTTAAAAGAAAATAATAGCACTGGTACTTTCCAGGTAGCCTGATCTAGACTGATACCTCTGTGGCATTCTTAGAAAAGGGAGGGGCAAATTTCCACTCTTGCATGAACCCAGGGGTTCGACACAAAGAGCTAAAATTTTAAACTGTGAGAGTTAGAGAGCCACACCACGCAGTGACCTGCCAGAACAAACACTCACACAAAAACATATACTTGTAACAATAACATATGAAACACATATTGCATTTTGACATTTTGAGTGAGGGTCAAAATCCTGCAGTGATGGTGAGGGTGTGCTGCGTCCTCCACACTAACTAACGGCAAGATGTGACCCACCATGTGACACACGGTTCGTGTCCCCCCACCCCCACCCCCGTCGCTTTCTGGCCTCTGCAGTTGTTTCCAAGGGGATGGGAGACGGGATGACATAGCCTGGGGACGGGACTACACGCTCAGAGATCTCTTCTCAGAGGTCCCTCCTCCGAAGCAGCGGAACAAAATCCAAACTTGGCAAAGAGCCACAGAATACAAAAGAATGATAAGAGGCAAAGGGCCGCATTCATTTTGGCCGAGAGCCGCATTGAGCTCGAGAGCCGTGTGTTTGCCACCTCTGCATGAACCAAAGCACCCAACTCCACATCTTACACCATCTGATAAAAATTATACAGCTGGGCAACTTCACTTTATCAAATTTCTAAGCCACCAGATTTGTTTCAGATATACACATCCTTAACTGTGCTGCCACTTGTGACAACTCAAAATTTTATATAGTGTCAACCCAGAAGCATCAAAGGAATATTAATGGGTAAATTGCATGGTGACCATTCAAACTTAATGATCCTAAACAGTAACATAAAGGCTCAGCCAGAATCAATCATAAACAGTAAATCTTTAGACACTGACTTTAGTAACACCCTAGAGAGATATAACAATTAGTTCAAATTAACCTTTATTGGTCTAAATTTTGGTAATTCTATTTGATTTTGTGCTGTTAACAAAAAACTAATATAAAGTAAATTTGTGGTTGCATGAAGGCAGTCTATGATGTTGATGAGATTTGAAGATACTGGGTGAAGGAAAGGTCACCCTGGTGTAGGATCAGTGTTTGAACATTTAATGTCTGAAACAATTTTATGGGTAAATCATGGTGTAATAATAAAAATACATAAGGAGTTGTATACCTCAAAGGAAGAGATTACCTCTACTCATCCAACAAAATTAATATACAGATGATATTAACAGAACTTAGGGAACCATATGTGGTGCTGAGGATGAAACGTGGGTTGACTGGTGCAAGGCCTATCCACTATATTATTTCTCTTGCCCTGAAAAACAGTCTATCTCATGAGCCTCTTTTACATGAAAAGATATAAATACTTCTATCTTCTATACTTATCTAAATTTTAGTATATTCTCATTATTAGATCTATTTATTTAATCAAAATTGTGTTTTAGTAATAAATATTAATACAATTAAAAGTCATTTGCTTACTTTTATTTGCTTTTCTTGATCCTAATATGCATATATAAACTTCATATTTATTAGTAAGTCTTTCAAGATTATTCAATGATAAACTGAAACACTAATTTTTTTCTGAAGAATATTTGAGCAAACATCAGTCCAAAATGAGCAGTATCAAATTGAAATGGTTAAGAAGGAGCAGATACAGAGGCAAAGCAACCAACTACTTCGGTGATAGATTCAGCTATTTATGTTTAAGTTGGAAAAGCCTAATTCATTGTGATTGATATTAAAATTTGTTTTTAGATCTGAGCATATGTATAAAAACTTATTAGATTTGGGTTTATGTAAATACTAAAGCGTAAGATTCATCTCAGTTTGTTGACATCTTTAATCACTTTAGCAGTTCTCCCCAGCTTCATTAACCTAATAGAACAACTCTTAGTTTATTTTATTATTCATCTTGCTTTTGTTTATTGAAGTGAAAGCATCACTACTGCTAGCTGTGAACACAGCTCACCAAGAGAAAGTGTGATGATAAGATTAGCTAGATTATTAGACATGGTTACCATAAATCAAACTCATTAACATAAAATAAAGGAAGCACTTGGAGAAATAGCAGCTTACTTTACTCAAGATGCTTGTTTGTAATAAACCAAATAAGAAACAAAAGGTGGGAAATCATAACAGACATCATAGTAATTCAATTCAAAGTGCCATCAAAATTACTTTGAAAAACTTTATGCCATGAAATGAAAGCACCTAGTAGAAATGGATAAATTCTTGAACTATAAACTCCCAAGATAGAAGCAAGAGAGTCGGAATACCTGACATTTCTATCACAATTGAGGAAATTAAAATGCTCATCAAAAGTCTTCTCCCAAACAAAAATATAGGCCCAGATAGATTCACTAGTGAATTCTTTCAAAACTTTAAAGAAGATCTACAATCAATTTTTTCAGGATATTCCAGGAAATTGAAGAAACATAAACACTGCTAAATAGTTTATATGAGACTAACATCAATTTAATAACAAAAGCAGACAGACACCACCAAAAAGGATAATTACAGGCTCATATTCTTGATAAAGATATATGCAAAGATTCTTAACAAAATAATAGCAAATGCAATACAACAATGCATCAAAATTATCATATACCATGACAAAATAGAATTCATCCCGGAGATGCAAGGATGAATTACCATACATAAGTCAATAAACAATACATTATACATAATACATAATAAATATACATAATAGATAATATGCATTATCAATAAGAGGAAAAATAAAATCATATGATCAAATCAATAGATGAAAAAAAAAACATTTGACCAGATCCAGCACACATTCATGCTAAAAATTCTTACAAAATAGTCATGAAAGGAACTTTCCTCAGTATAGTCAAAGCCATTTACTACAAGGCCACAGCAAACATTATACTCAATAAGGAAAAATTAAAAGTATTTTCTCTAATATCAGTTATAAGGCAAGGTTGCTCAGTCTTACAACTTTTATTCAATATAGTACTGGAAGTACTTGCCATAGTAATTAGGAAAGGAAAAGATATGAAGGACATACAGATAGGAAGAAAAAAAAGTCAAACTCTCACCATTTGAAGATGATCTGATACTATATTTAGAAAATCCTACAGACTGCAGAACAGCTTAAAAAAATCAATACTTTGTTACAGCAAAGTGGTAGGCTACAAAATTAGCATGAGAAAGTTCATGACTTTTTTATATACAAATAATTATTTTTTAAAAATCACATTCACCATACTATTAAAAAACAACTTCGTTTTCAACTTAACTAAAGAGGTAAAATAACTAAAGAAAACTACAAAACAATACTTCAGGAAATAAAATAAAATAAAATATATTATGGGGCAGGCAGAGCAGTAGTACATCAGGTAGGGCATTTGCCTTGCACACAGCCAACCTGGGTTTTTGATTCCTGACATCCCATATGGTCCCTCAAGCATGCCAGGAGTAATTTCTGAGTGAAGAGCCAGAAGTAACTCTTGAGCACATCTGGGTGTGCCCCCCAAAAGAATCTGAGGAAATAAAAACACATCTTTTCCTCAAAGTTTTGGAAAATTAACATCATTAAAATGGCAATACTACTCACTACACTGTACAGATTTGATGCATTTCTATAAGGATAACCAGGCTGTTTTTTTCTAGAAATAAATCAAATACTTCTGAAATTCATATGAAAAAATAAATCTCTATGAGCAGCTAAAGCATTTCTTGGGGGAAAAAAAGAGACGAGTATCACCATCACCTTTCCCAATTTCAAACTGCTCTACAAAGTGGTAGTAATTAAAACAGCATGGAGAAGAAAGACTCTCAAATCAGTGGACTAGAATAAAATATACTGAGACATATCCACAGGTATACAAGGCTATTTTTTAATAATGGAGAAAAATTATAAAATGGAGAAAGAAAGACCTCTTTAACAAGTGGTATTGGGAAAACTGGTCAGCTAAGTGCAAGAAAATTTGCTCAAAATTCTTTCTAATGCCATGCCCAAAACTCAAGTCAAAATATATGAAAGACCTTGAGATCAGACCTGAATCTATAAAGTACATAATAATAGGAACTAATAGGAAGAACTCTTCATGACATTGAAGCTAATGTCATCTTTAAGGGCAAATGTCACTTACCAGGCAAATATAAGCAAGGACAAACAAATGGAACTACTTTAAATTAAGAAACTTCTGCACCTCAAAGGAAATGATGAACAGGAAACAAAGACAGCCTAGAAGAGAATGGGATAAATTATTCATTTAATATCCATTTGATATGAGTTTAATATCTGACATAAAGTACTGATAAAAGTTAACAAGAAAAAAGTCCAAACTTATCAAAGAATGGAGAGAAGAGATTAACAGAAATTTCCTCCAAGAAGAAATATAGATATCTAAAAGACATGAAAAATTGATCCACATCATTAACTGTGAGGGAGATGCAAATCAAAACAACTATGTGGTATCACTTCACAATACAGAGACTTACACACATCACAAAAAACAAGAACAATCAGTACTGTCATAAATGTGGGGAGAAAAGGACTATCATTCATTGTTAGTGGGAATGTTTTGGGAATGTTGACTTTTTGGAAAACAATATAGACTTTCCTAAAAAACTAAAAAACTTAGTAACTGAGCTTTTATTTTATCCAAAAATACCTCTCCGTAGAATATAGCCCAAGAGCCCCAAAAAAAGAAAAAAAATGCATCTGAACTCCTACATTCATTGGAACAGAATAATAGCCAGAATTTGAAAACCACCCAAGTACCGCAGAATAGACAAGTGGATTAAGAAAACTATGGTACATCTACACAATGGAAAACTACAGCACTGTCAAGAAAAATGAATGTATAAACATTTTGTTTATACATGATTACACATAGAGCAGATCATGCTGAATGAACTAAGTAAGAAAGACATGGACAGATATAGATATGATTTCACTTATCTGTGGGAAAGAAAGAATGAATGAAAAAAGAAAGAAAGAATGAATGGATGAAAAGGGAGAAAGGAGAGGAATGAAAGAGGAGAGAAAGAGAAAGAAGAAAGGAAGGAAGAAAAAGGAGAAAGAAAGAGACACATAGTGTGAAAATAACACTCAAAGACTATAGAAATGTTGGTTGGAAAGTGCAGTTACCATGGAGAAGAGGAACTGGAGCAGTGGCACAGAGCATAAGACATCTGCCTTGCACGAGCCAGCCTAGGACAAACGTCGGTTCTATCCCCCAGCCTCCCACATGATCCCCCAAGCCAGGAGCGATTTCTGAGTGTGTAGCAAGGAGTAACCCCTGAGCATCACCGGGTGTGGCCCAAAAACCAAGAAAAAAAGAGATGGAGAAAAAAAATATCAAGATATAAAGGTCCATAATGACAGTAATGGACAAGAATGGAAAATTGAAAGTAAAAGTGATATGCATGACTTTTCAGTAATAGTATTGCAAATCATGTTTCCTCAAAGGATAAAAGAAAATAGATAGATGATAAAGAGATAGAAAGAAAGGATGAGAGAAAGAAAGAAAGAAAAAGAAAGAAGGAAAGAAAGAAAGAAAGAAAGAAAGAAAAAGAAAGAAAGAAAAAGAAAGAAAGAAAGAAAGAAAATAGGTAGATAAAGACTGCCCTGGGTATCTTTAGAGATTGCATTAAATCTGTACAATGCTTTGGGAAGTATTGCCATTTTAATAATATTAATCCTGCCAATTCATGAGTAGGGCATGTCTCTCCATTTACTTGTGTTCTCTCTTATTTTTTGAAGCAGACCTTTGAAGTTTTCTTTGTATAGGTCCTTCACCTTTCTAGTTAAGTTGACTTCAAGATATTTGAGTTTGTGGAGTACAAATGTGAATGGGATTGTTTGTTTAATGTCAAATTATTCTCTATTATTATTGGTGTATAAGAAGTCAATTGACTTTTGACTTGTAGCTTGCCAGTTTGCTATATGAATATATTGCTTCTAGAAGCATTTTGGTAGTCTTTAGTGTTTTCTATATATAATATTCTGTTATCTTAAACAGTGAGAGCTTAAATTCTTCCTTTCCAATCTGAATGGCTTTGATATCTTTTCTTTTCAAATTACTATTTCAAGTACTACATACAATGTTAAATATGATTGATGAGATGGGGCAGCTTTGTGTTGTATGAGATTTTAGAGGAAAGGCTTTTAGTTTATCTCCATTGAGTATAATATTTGTCATGGCCTTGACTATGTTGAGAAAGTTCCTTCTACACCCATTTTGTTGAGAGTTTTTATCATTAATGGGTTTTGAAAATTATCAAATGCTTTCCCTGCATCTATTTGTTTTTATTTTCTATTTGTTGACATGGTATATTATGTAGATTGATTTATGAATGCTAAACCATCCTTGCCTCCCTGGGATGAAAACTACTTGGTCGTGGTGAATGACCTTCTTGATGAGGCATTGAATTCTATTTGCCAGAATTTTGTTGAGGATCTTTGCATTTATGCTCATCAGGAATATTGGTCTGTAACTTTCTTTTTTGGCAGCATCTCTGTATGTTTTTGGTATCAAGTTGTTGTTAACATTATAGAAACTATTTGGAAGTATTCCTGCTTTTTCAGTTTTATGAAAGAACCTGAAAAGGATTGGTAGAAGTTCCTCTTAAAAGGTTTGAAAGAATTCATTAGTGAATCCATTTGGGTCTGGGCTTTTGTTTTGGTGAACTTTTGATCGCCATTTTAATTTACTCAATAGTGATGGGGCTGTTAGATACTGTACCTCATCCTTATTCAACCGTGGAAGGTTATAAAAGTCCAAGAATTTATCTGTTTCTTCCAGGTTCTCATGTTTTGTGGCATAAAGTTTTTCAAAGTAGTCTCTGATTACCCTTTAAATCTATGCAATATCTATAGTGATCTCCCCCTTCTGTTTATCAAGTTTCTCTCTCCCTTTCTTTGTGAGTTTTGCCAGTGGTTTATCTATATTGTTTATTTTTTTCAAAGAACCAATTTTTGCCTTCATTAATTTTTTAGATTTTTTTTATTTCCACTTCATTAATTTCTGTTCTAAGTTTTGTTATTTCCTTCAGTCTACCCATTTTTGGTTCCATTTGTTGATCATTTTCTAATTTTATAAGCTCTGTCATTAAGCTATTAATGTAGGCCCCTCTTCCTTCCTGATGTGTGATTGCAAAACTATAAATTTTCCTCTCAGTACTGCTTTTGCTGTGTCCCATAAATTCTGATAATTTGTGTCTTCATTGTCTTATGTTTCCAGGAATATTTTGATTTTCTCTTTGATTCCATCTCTCACCAACTGGTTGTTTAGTATTAAAAGAAGAATTATGGAGGATGTTCATAGAACTCAAAGAAAGCATAGATCAAGTTGAAGAGTACACAAATAAGAATCAAGAGGAGATATAGATAGAAATTAAAAAAATTCCAAAATGAAATAACAGGTCTGAAATACTCAGTAGACAAATTTAAAAACATCAATGGAAAGTCTCTCCAATAGGGTAACCAGCAGTTGAGTATAGAATCAGTGATATGGAAGATGAGATGCATAACAACTTTATACAGAAGAAATTGGAAAAAAGCCTTAAGGAAAATGATCAGATAATGGAAAAATGACTCAAAGATTGTAAACAGATAAAAATAGAAGTCTTTGATAAGCTCAACAGAAGCAACATAAGAATCATTAGAGTCCCAGAGATGGAGGAAATATCCCCAGGAAGAATCAACATTCAAGGACATCATTACAGAGAAACTACCAGACATAAGACTACAGTCAACCAAATCCTGCCTGCCCAAAGATTACCAGCTAAAAGAGACCTAAGGAAAAGAACCCAAAGAACATCCTATTCACATGACAATTCCAACAGATCAGAATAGAATACTGAAAAAAGCAAGATCAAAAAGGGAAATTGCATTCAAGGGAGCATTCTTTTTTTCGATAAATTTTATTGATATCTTTATTTAAAACACCTTGATTACAAATATGATTGTAGTTGGATTTCAGCCATTAAAGAACTCCCCCCTTCACCAGTGCAACATTCCCATAACCAATGTCCCAAATCTCCCTTCCCTACTCCCCACCCCCACCTGCACTGGAGACAGGCTTTCTATTTCCCTCATTCATTCACATTGTTATGATAGTTCTCATTGTGGTTACTTCTCTAACTGTACTCATCTCTCTTTTTGGTGAGCTTCACGTTGTGAGCTGGACCTTCCAGTCCTTCTCTTTTTTGTCTCTGAGAATTATTGTAAAAATGTCTTTTATTTTGCTTAAAACCTATAGATGAGGGAGACTATTCTGCATCTATCTCTCTCCCTCTGACTTATTTCACTCAGCATAATAGATTCCATATACATCCACATATAGGAAAATTTCATGACTTCATCTCTCCTGATGGCTGCATAATATTCCATTGTGCATATGTACCACAGTTTCTTTAGACATTCATCTGTTAAAGGGCTCAAGGGAGCATTCCTAAGATTTAGAGCAGACCTGTCACAAAATATCCTCAAGGCCAGAAGGTGAGACATAGTGACAAAACTCAAAGACATGAATACCTTGACTAGGTAGATAGAAACAGAAATATAGGGAGAGAGAGGAATAGGGCAGGTTAGGGATGGGTAACTGGGGATATTGTGGGTGTTGGAACATTATATAATCAAAATTCTACTGCCATCCACTTTATCTCTGTATCTTAAATTGATCTGATAGCAACAAAGTTGTTCATTAGTTTACTTAAACTGAGTTTCTGTAATAACAGAGGTATTGTATGGGCACAGCATGAAGTATTAGATAATGGAACGAATACCATATTTATTCCACAAGGAATTTAAAGCACTTCTGTCATCCCAAACCAACTTCTTATTTCATAATAATCTGCCAAGGAGAATATTTTGGAACAACATATTTTGCTAACTTTCAATATTACCTTCCTTTGTTTTGCACTTTTTATTCTGCTTTCATGTAGTTTTATATCAGGATTATTTTTTATAGTTTTAGTGCTAGAACCCAGGGCCTTACACAAGTAAGTAAAACACTCTGTAGATGAGCCACATTCCCACCATTCATCAGGTTGGAGTCCATTACTTTTTACACTATTATTATCAGTAAGCATGATATTTGAGTTTACTTCTTTTTCTTTTCTTTTTTTAAATTTTGTTTTGGGCCACACCTGGTGACACCAAGGGGTTACTCCTGTTTCTGTGCTCAGAAATGGCTCCTGGCAGTCTCAGGGGACTTTGTGGGTTGCCAGGGATCAAACCCAGGTTGTCTGTGTACAAGGCAAAAGTCTAACCCAATATGCTGTCACTCCAGTCCAATATTGCTTGCATTTTATTTTAATTCACATACTAATTCAACTTGGAAAAATAGAATCAGTATTTTCATCTAATATAATCAGATTAGGGCCAGAGAGATTGCATAGTGGATAAGGTGCTTATTCCCAAATACCCATTTGGTCTCTTGAGCCTGCCAGGACTGATCCTTGAGTGCAGAGCCAGGATTAAATCCTGAGCACACGTGGTGTGAACCAAACACAGCAACAGAAAGTAATTAGGCTAACCTGATTTAAGTAAGCTACCATTGAATATATTGGAATTTCATGGTAGAAAATAAAGTTTAAATCTTTCAAATATTTTTTTTGACAACTATTCATGTCATGTAAAGAAAAAGTTTGGTATAGGCATTTTTAGATACAAAATAAATTTATTTGACTTATTCTGGACAACATGAAAAGTGTGAATTTTATTGTCTTGTTTTTTGGGCCACACCCAGTGGTACTCAGGGGTTACTGGCTCAGGGGTCATTTTCGATGTCAGGGATCAAACTTATGTCTGTCCTGGGTTAGCTGTGTGAATTTTAATAACTTAAGTTATTTTAAATTTATTTTTATAGGCTCCGGGAGATAGCATGGAGGTAAGGCGCTTGCCTTTCATGCAAAAGGTCATCGGTTCGAATCCCGGTACCCCATATGGTCCTCTGTGCCTGCCAGGAGCAATTTCTGAGCATGGAGCCAGGAGCAACCCCTGAGCACTGCCGGGTGTGACCCAAAAACCAAAAAAAAATTATTTTTATAAATTAAAATAATGTAAAAAGTTAAAATTTTATTATATTGTCTTTAATATTATTTTTACTTTTTATTGAAGTATGATTGACACAATTAGAAGGCAAAAATACCTGGAAACAATGTTAGATATGAATATCAAGTAACAGTTTCACAGACATATTCATAATACCTTTTACTGCTTCTCAAATATTCTTTTTTCCAACTTAATTGCTTTTTTTCTCCCCTGTATTTCCATCAGTTTCCCAACTCAGAATCACATCTTAAAATATAAGCTGGTTTGAATAATAAATTAGATCATTATCTGCTATACACTGGTATTCAAGGTGATCAGAAAGAGGATATGACAACTTTTAATATTTATTTTGATAAGAAAAGTGTAATAGAGGTATGAACATTTTATACTTTATGTACCATAAATTAGTAAATATATAAAGTATACATAAATTTTGTGTTTGGATTCTTTTCTATTTTGTTCCGTCTTAATTCTATCTCTTTTTATAGTCTACCTCTCTTATCAGAGGTCAAATTCTGGACTTCTGTTTTGTTTTTGTGGGCCACACCTGATGATGCTCAGGGGTTACTCCTGGTTGTGCACTCAAAAATCGCTCCTGACTTGGGGGACCATATGAGACTCTCGGGGGATTGAACCATGGTCCATCCTAAGTCAGACACGTGCAAGGCAAATTGCAAGGCAATGTCTTTGAGACAGGCATTCTAGCATTTAAGGATGAAAGTATCACATGTATTCTCCAAGCTCTTTGAAGAACTGACTTATCACCAAAATTCACCTAAGGTTCATTCAGATACTTTATTGTAATAAAAAGTATAATCAGTTTAAAGAAATCTCAAGAAGTAAGTATACAGGAGATGCCCTCCCCCCACAAAAAATAAAACAAACCCTAAAACAAAAAAAAACAAAAAAGAAAAAACACTTAAAGATTCTAGAGCACAGTAAAATTTTGGGAAGTGCATTACAGAAATTTTAGGTGACAATAAAATGACAGTGTGAAATGGATATAAACTGCAAGATGGGTAAAAAATAAAACAAAACAGAATACAATATACTAAGAATGGAGAGACTGGAAAGGGCATCATCACTCTTTGAGTTGGTAATGGTATAGGAATTCTTGAATAATGATTGTTTTCATTATTGTGGTATTTTCGCAATACATGAGCAATTGGAATGCTTTGTCTTGATCTTCTTTCTAGAATATACAACAGTGCATATAGTTATTGAAGAGTTTAAAATGAATATCTGTATGTTCTTTCATATTTAGTATTCTCCATTAATCCTTTGACTTTAGAAGTCTGATATTAATTGTATTTAGTAAATACAACTTTTCATATTTGAACATTTAGAATAACTCTCCAAGAGAATATCAGTGATAGGTCATAATTTACTTTGTTTTACACCTTCTGATGTCATTTTTGAGAATTTAGGAACAAGAATATACATTTTATTATAAGGAGATATGTGATAAATCTATCTTAAATCCCTGAAAGACCCAAACTCTGAAGTTGCTTCTTTTCTGGTACCCTACTTCCAGGAAATATAAATCTGAAAATTCCTACAGGTTGAGCTGATTTTTATAGATCATTAGATACTATATTATTTATTTGCTTGTTTGTTTTTCTACTTAATGGATTCAAGCATAAAGCTATACACAAGCAAGGCAAATTCTCTACTGCTGAGCTGAGTTTTACTTGGATTCATTATTTTTGAATGTGGCAATTGTTTTTGGCACATTTGTAGTCTGAATACATGAGAATACAGTATCTTAACACATGAGAATACAAAATCTTGAAGATTTGGGATTTCATATGATACAATATCTGATTCTGCCCTAGCAAAGAGAAAACCAAGTCATGGTTTTTACCATAATTTTTCTATTAGGTATAATATTTTGTCTAGATTTTTCTCCAGCCATTAGATGTGTTTTCTGTTGATCACCTTAAACTCACCTGCAAATGTCTTAGAGAGGCCCTTGACGATTACCAGAATTGCCTTTGCGTACTCCCTTCATGATAAGGATGGTCCCTACAATGATGCCCACAAGACCCACAATCAGGCCCAGGGCACACACCACATTTTCTTTTGTCTCTGGTAAGGTGGTTGGAGCTTCATACTCTATATGGAAATAAAATAGAGTATAGAAGTAATTAATGAGGTAGAGAAAAGAACTTAGAACCAAATATAGGATTTTTAGTAAAAAATACTTATTAATAAATTTAATAAGAAGGTAGAATAATATATTAAAGGAATTATAATATAAAAAGTGAAGGAAGAGGAGTAGTAAAGGAAGACAAGGACATGAAATTTAGCATTTTTAATCAATGAAAGTCAAGTTCCTAAAGGACCAGGTAGTTTTATTAAAGAAAAAAATATAAGAGATTGAAGAATGGTTCATACCCCAATGCTTGAGAAGTGGCTTATCTAAACCAAAATGATCCACCTTACAGTCATAGACATCATCAGTTGAGGGAAGGAAGGTAAGGTAGTGGAATTTGCGGAAAAACTGGTCTTCTCTGGGCAGGAAGACTGTTTCTGATACTCCTGTGTTAACTGGTTCTCCATTTTTAAGCCAGGTGACATCGACCACTGGTGGGGAGAACTTGTCAATGAAACAGATGAGGATGTTAGGGTCTCCTAGTTCCACGGGTTTTTGTGTAAACACACTCACCTCTGGAGGTTCTGAAAGAAACATGACAGAAATTAGTGTTCTATACTGAGAATTTCCCACTCTTTCCATAGAACTGAAAAGCAATTGAAATCCTGTCCTGACCATGTGTGCTACAGTGCCAGATATTAAATACCATAGTCAAGACTCTTCCATGATCTAAAATGCTAAAATGATAGTGACATTTAAGATATAAGGTAGAACTTTACTTTTTGACTTCTTCAGCACCTATACAGAACAATTGCTTTGTGAGTGACTTTGCATATCAGAGACAAGTCATGAGAAAAGAAACTGGGAAATTATCTAACCTTAGAGGCTATTGGACTTGTTGACAGCAAGGTAAAAGTCTGGTAAGAAAGGCCAATAATTTAACACAAAACACTAAAGCATCCACATAAGGCCACAATTTTCATGTCACAGAGTACAGAAGAGAAAGTACCATTGCTATTTGGGGTATTGTTGGAGCGCTTCATCATGATTTCCAGGTTGGTTTTGTCCACAGCTATATTGGCCAATGCTCCCTGAGCCTCAAAGCTAGAAAAATGTCCAAACTGTTCAAGTCTCCAGATGGTTTCTTTCTTACTCAGATCCACATGGAAAATTTCATCGCCATCAAAGTCAAACATAAACTCTCCTGCGTCTTCAGGCTTCATATAGTACTCAGCTTGGATGATCACATGCTCTTCTGAAAAAATGCAGAAAAGGCATTTAGTGTGGAAATCGATAGATGGAGATGAAGAAGAACTCAACATATGAAACAGACCTGTGGAGCAGATTGTGGAAAATGAGCAAGTGAAATAGTGGAGTGACAAAAGGTAGGAATGGATAAAACCTATGATGGGCAGTCAACATGAAGGGAAATTAAGGAAATAAATAAAACTGAAATTTTAGTGTGGAATAAAGGAAGTGAGAGTAGAAAACTCCATAATCTTACAAAGCTATTGTTGGCTACATGACTGAGAAATAAAACCTGACATCAGCTGATAAAAGAGAAAAGGAGAAATGTCTCCTCACTCTTTTACCCAGGCATCAAGTATACACTAAAGCCAGAATTCTAGGATATCACTTACCACACTATCATTTTATGAAAAAGAAAACACTGTTTAAAAGTTTTTTTTCTTTTTTTATTGGGGGGGGTGTTTGGGTCACACCTGGAAAGGCTCAGGAGTTAGTCCTGGCTCTATGCTCAGAAATCACTCCTGGCAGGCTCAGGGACCATATGGGATGCCAGGATTTGAACCACCATCCTTCTGCATGCAAGGCAAATGCCTTACCTCCATGCTATCTCTCTGGCCCCTAAAAGTTTTGCTTTTTTTAATAGTGACTTACAGTAGTTGATGTGCCTGTCTTTCATAGCCTTTGTTTAGTTGATTCATATCTATATAGTGTTTTTTGAAGCATTTTAATGGTATAGTAATTATGTGCATTGAAAGTTTAATTTTTAGTGAATTTTGTTTGTTTTACACTCAGAAATTGCTCTTGGCAGGCTTGGGGGACCATGTAGGGGCTCCAGGATTCTAACCACCATCCTTCTGGATGCAAGACAAATGCTTTACCTCCATGCTATATCTCCGACCCCTGAAAGTTTAATTTTTAAAACCATTTGAACCATATTACTTTAACTACAACAAAATATAATATAATATCACATAAATTAGATAATAAATTGATTAAAGGTTTAGTTCTGAACTCCCCCCCCCTTTCTTAGTTCTGAACTTTAGAGTTAACTGCATTTTTAATTCTTATTGAGTTTTTTCATAGCATTCTGGAGACTCATCTACAATTCTGATGCTTTTAAAATGAAATGAGAAAAGATAAACAATTCATCAATAATATCATCTAACCTATAGCATGGACAATTGATCCAATGTATTTAATGTATACACCTATAAAAATGTAATTAGAACATGAAGTACTCAAAAATTATATCTGGTGTCTTAGAGTGTTGTGGAATACTGGAATTGACCTGGACAACATACCTTTGTATTATATTTGCATTGACCTCAGCAACATACTCTTGTATATTAAAGCCCCTTAAATTGAGAGACTCATTTTTTGGAAATTGCAATTTGGTTGATACTGAAAAAAATCCATATCAGGAGAATGATGCTTTTGAAATAAGAAAATTATAGCCTGAGACGATATTGTCTTTCTGGTATATGAGGTGAAAGGGGGATTTTAAAATTGTACTATATTGAATAGTTCTTTCTAATATACATAACAAGATAGAAACAAAGGTCTAAAGACAACATCATGGGAAAATTGATACATAAAGTTTAATTGGGGGGCAGTTGAGAGAGAAGGGTCCTAGGTTTTTTTATGTGAAGAAGATGGTTATACTGACTATGTGAGTATTGCAGAATTAGGTGCATGACAAACTATTATTAATACATACTGTATCATTGAAAACCACAAAATATTAAATTTTAAAAATTTAAGAAATTAAGATAAAATATTTCTGTGTTAATAAAACCAGTATGTATTTGCAGTGTACATGCACACATATACTCTAGCTACCCAATATGCATTCTTATATTTAACTTTTTTTTTCTGGATCATAAAAACCTAAAATTAGTTGCCTTCATCACTCCAGTTCATGAGTTTATGACTTTGTTTAAGCCATTCTGCTTGCCATCCTCAGTAAGGGTTACTTGGAAGAAAGTGACCCTTACTTTTCCACAGTATACCTTTACAACAGCATGCATTTTGCTTTTGCGATGGCAGTAAATAATAACAGGCTCTCTATTTATTAAATTTTCTATTCTTAATACTAATAGTGCTAAAATCTGTGCTGATACTAGTGCTAATACTGTGGAGAGGGCGGTCACTTTACTCAGTTAAATGCAAATAAGCAGCATGTCTAGCTGCCCTTTTGCCTAACATTTCCTTTTCTTTTCCTCTTTATTGTAGTTTCTATACTTAAAAAAACTATAATAGATTGACATGCAAGAACAAAGTAACTACCAGGGGTTTAATGCAGAACCAGTACCAAGAATTCATATATTTTCTCTTATTTAATCCTCTATTATGTGAGATGTTTAATTTGACTTATTTTCCACAAAGTAAAACTAAATTGCACAGGCAAAACTCATATGAATGCTTATTAAAAATATACTACTATACTCCCCTCCATTTGGCAGATTTTAAAT
>PVKC010020008.1:0-18816 GCA_004027635.1 Crocidura indochinensis
GCCATGCTGAGTGTTTATTACCTGTACCATCGACCCACTCAGCTCGCTGTTTATCTGTCTTCCTGACACACCTAATTACCCAGGTTGCAGCTGCCAGAGCATTCGCTCTTCCTAAATCACAGCCTCCCATCCCTCCTGTCGCCCAGGCCTCCAGGCCTCGGCCTGCAGAAGGGCTGCCATTGATTTTGCCGTTCTCATTTATGATCTACAAGGCGCAGCATTGCCGTTGCACATTTTACTTTAATTAGTTTATTCTTCTGGACATCTCTGGGCAGCCAGGGAGCCAGGAGGTTGGAATGGGGGAGGAGGCTAACCACCACAGCACCCTAAGAGCTTGGCCACGAAGCCCAGGGCCTGACTGGATAAGCAACGTATTAAGCACAAGGCTGGTTCACAGAGGCTAATGGATGAGCAGCCAGGAGGGATTCTATGGCCAAGCACATTGGGGAAAGGTTGGATGAAGTGAAATCAAGCGAGTCTTGTATCGCCATTTGTCTTCAGGCCATTCAGTGCTGAAGAGTTTTAAAAGTTTTCCTAAGCGAGTGTCCATTGAGGCTTTCCCAGGAGACCATAGCTTACTATTGGGTATTTGCCAAACTCAGATATTCCTACGACGTTTTCTCTAGAAGTTCATGAACAACTTGGTTACTCCAGGACACTCTTTGAGAACTGAGGTCTTAGGTGAGCAAGACAAAGTAGAGGTGAGAAGGCAAATAAAAGAGACCCAGTCCCCCGAGCATAGGTGAAACTCTAGGTCAGCTGCAGCAGTGAGTTTAGCAGACCCCATGAGCACTACCAGGAAAATGGGATGCAGTTTCCCAGAGGTTGGATTTCAGGAGGACTTCTGAGCTGAGCCCTCCAGGGGCTCTGATTGACAAAGACCAAGGCTGTTTTCTGGAAGAGAAGCTGGAGAACAAGGAGCCTGCAGGGTCCTGCATGGAAACCCCCTAGGCATGAGGAACACTGGCAGGGCCACCTGTTCTGGGAGAGCTGTGCCTATGGCAGCCTGGGACCACACCTTCTGTATGAAGTCCTGAAATTCAAAGAAAACACCCAGAAAGCCTCAGAGCTTCTTTTTACATTATGGCAAAACCTGTCCTAAGCTGATGTGAACTATTTATAGGCTTTATTTATCCCTCTTAGTGTGAATATTCATATATTTCACTGCAGAAACATTAATGTGTTTAATTATGGGGTGCTGCCCTCTCTCCACTGGGGGCCTCATGCAATAAATGGTGTGTGCACGTCTACCTTCCTATCTCTATGAAGGAGGAAATGTAGATTTCTAAATACAACTAGTGCTCAGGAACTGGGGGTGGGGGGCAGCTGTGGACTGGGTGTGGGGCTTTGTGAAGTCAGGATTTCCCTGAGCTTTCTCCTGGTTGGCCCCAAACACCCCTGTAAGGTAGGCACAGCTCCCTCACTCCCTCAGATCAGGGAACAAAGTCAGAAGCAGATGAAATAAGTCAAAATTTCATTCCTAACAGGAGTCCATGCAGCAGGCAAGCTTAGGCCTTAGGAGTCAGGATATGCACTTGTGCCCAGAACTGGCTGCTCACTTGCCAGGGGGCCTCCCCCCAACCACTCACAAAGCCAGCGGTGGGACCTCATTCCTAGCCTCCCCCAAACTAACCTGCAGGCCTCCTAGATCTGCTCTCCTCCCCATAGCACCCCTGGCCAAACCTCTGTCCCCAGAAGGATTGACAGGATGGTTCGGCTTGAGGCCAGCTCCCCAGCATCTGTCAAGTCTCCCTAAGGTCAGGTCCGGACTCAGCTGTTACAGTGGTTTCCGGGGTTCCAGAGAGATAAAGCCTTTCGCCCATCCTCTCCTGAAAAGAAGTTCTGAGGCCCCACTCCTCCTTGATCACTCTCTCATGTATCCCACATTCACTCACACATTCTCACATATGCTTGCTGCCCGTTCTCCTGACACTCCTCACAGAGTCATACCCTCACTCTGGGAATTCACTCCTTACATTCAGGTCCTATTCCTTTCACACGTGTTCTCTTCCTGGTCTCCACATCTCAGCTTCCTTCACATATCGTCTCCCTCACACTCATCTTCCCCCACACTCACCTCCCTCATACACACAAATCCTCTCACACTAGCCCTTTCTCAGTTACAATCTCCCTCCCTACTTACACATCTTTACACATATATCTTTCCTCATACTCACCCCAAGCCTCCTCCCCTGGACCATGCTGTTCCCTTTGGAACCCATTTTTTCTTCTAGAGTAAACAAAGAGCCCAATTCAGGGCACCCCACCTTGATTTCTCCCACTTTCATCTCCTGTGTTTGTATACTTGTCCAAGGGGTGAAAGATGATCCCTCCTAAAACATAAATACTTGGTTTCTTAATAAC
Source organism: Crocidura indochinensis (assembly GCA_004027635.1). Classification (NCBI taxonomy): domain Eukaryota; kingdom Metazoa; phylum Chordata; class Mammalia; order Eulipotyphla; family Soricidae; genus Crocidura; species Crocidura indochinensis. Next base: position 2,365 of record PVKC010020008.1, read on the forward strand.
AGAGTTCACTGATGAGGGAGGTAAAAAGGAGCACTCTCCCCTGGTAGGATGAGGAGGGCATGCCTCTAGCCCAGAGAACCCCAGATGCTCACTGTGTCTGAGCTGGAGGAACCTCTGAATTCAGGGTCCTACTGTTCAAGGTCATCCAGTTCTCAAAGGGGTCAATGTCTCAAAGAGAAGAGCTCAGCACATCTCAGCTCCCAGGAGAACCAGGTTCTGTGGGGAGTTGGCATCTCCCAGGGCTGCTAAGGCCCTTCGCCCAGTTCAGAGCACCCTCTGGTTCCCCAGGGAAGGGTGGCACTGTGAGAGCTCAGAGTCCAGACCCTCCTACAACAGGAGACATTTCAAGAGGAAGCCAATCTCCTCTGGGAGGCCCCCAGAGTAGAAGGGGAGATCCTATTATAGAGGTTCGTCATTTATACACAATGATCATCTCTTCTCTCATTCCTGAGATAAGGCCAGTCATAGTCTTTTCTTTCATTTTTTTTTTTTTTAGAGGGGGTAGGTATTGGGCCACACCAGACAATGCTCAGGGGTTATTCCTGGATTAGTTCTCATGAGAAACCTACATATGTGGTATTGAAATCAATATCTATCTATCTATCTATCTATCTATCTATCTATCTATCTATCTATCATCTCTCTCCCCTTGGGGTTCACAACAGTGCTCAACCTCCCATGAACAGAGCATGCTTTGGTCACACTAGTCTACTGAACAGTTTCCTTGAGATGATCATTTTTCTGAGCCTCAAAGGATCCTTAGAGAGAGAATCCCAGAGTGCCCCCATGTAGACTCCCCAGAGGAGTCTCACCTGAGAAACAGCATCCCCTCAGCCTCCGGCCACAAACCTGTGGGTAGGTGGTGACCACAAACCTGCACCCATCCAGCAGCTCTCCCTTTCCTTCTTTCTCCAGGGGTGGCAACATACACAGACAAGTTGTTCAAATTCCGCAACAACCGCTGGGAGGACATCCTGAGTGATGAGGTCAACGTGGCCCGAGGCGTGGCCAGCCTCTTTGCCGGGCGCTCTGTGGCCTGCGTGGACAGGACGGTGAGTTCAGGGCTGCATGGGAATGATGCTGTGTCATGAGATCTAGGAGAAGAGTCAGAAAGCAGACATGCCAATACATCTCTACTTGGTGGGGTTCTTAAGGACTGAGTCCCAGAATGCATCATCTTCGAACCTACCTGGGTCCCTGATGCCTAGCAGATGCCAAAGACTTACCATCAGTGCTTACAGGATGAGGTACAATAGATTTCCGCCCTCCTCATCTGTGTGTCCTCCAGCAGCCTATGAGGCTTAAGGTCAGGGGGCGGGTAGCAGCATCGAGTCTACTGAATAGAGGAGGGTCCAGAAGCCTGCCATGGAGGTGGATATGGCTCATGTCATTTGGGATCATGCAGCCCAAACTGGATGTGTGGTTGCTAGGTCATTGACCATCTGGGCTCCCTCATTCACTGGCTTGGCTAGTTATCTATGAAGAGCCAGCTATGTCCAGTAATAAAGCCAGGTCCTTCACCCCATCAATAATTATGTAAAAAAGAAGGGGCTCATGGGTGGAGATTTAGGGCACCTGAATGAATTCATCCTTTAGTGAAACAATAACTCCATCCACACTCCCAGGTCCAGCTAGTTGGCCCCTCACAAAGGTGCCAAGCCACAGTGCATGGGGAAAAATATTGAGGACTGGGGGCTGAAGCAGCTGCAGCCATCTGCCCTTAGGGGACCCCTCGCCCAGGCTTTTGGCCCAGCCAAGCCAGAGACACACTGTGGAGGTGATTTATCCCTCCTGTCACCTGCTCCCCTGCTGTCCCCTCCTTGGCTTTATAAACAGTCATTACTAAATCAGGGACCCAGCTGCTGCCCCGACACAGCCGATCCCCAAGCCCTGTGTCTTTGGCACTCACAGGGGGCAGGGGGAAGGGGCCAGGCACATTTGGGGATTGAGATGGCACCAAGGGGATTGGGGATTCAGCGTGAATATTCACAGCAGGGGCCTCCAGGCCTTGGGAGAAGGCAGGTGCCAGGTATAAATATTTATTTCTTAACAAGCTGGTGCCTGGAAGAGAAGCCAAGCTGGGCTGTGAAGCCACATTTAGCCCTGACCTGAATTCGTGCCACCTGGACTCCTGCCTGGTGGGAGGAGACAGGGAGGGGACTTCATAAGTGAGACCCCAGTGAATGGGGGATTGGAGGCACCAGAGCTGGCCCAGGTGGGGGCCTCTTCCCACTTTCCTCCTGACTCCCAAGCTCAGCCTCTCTAGACCAAGATTGCACCTGTGGCTAGGACTGGAACATTCTTAGAGCTGGTGGGAGGCCCTGAAGGTTGATCACAAAGAGATGCACCCTTTGTCCTTAACAAGGTCGTGTGTGCACCCTTACATTGAACACAGGACAAAGGCACCATGTGAAATGCAAAGGACAAAAGAAAGAAAAGCAAGTCAGGACTGTAATGCCAAGAGCGAGAATTCCAGTCCCGCTGTGGCACTTGGCAGCTTACCTACCCAGTCCTTGCTCCTTCTCTGCCTTGGGCACTCTGAAAAGACCCCCATAAGTGGGTCTGGCATGAGGAAAGGCGTTGTTTTCTGGGTCTAGCCCCACCTTGGCAGTGGAGGGGAATAGTAGAGAGAGGTCAAGGCAGGCCTGGCAGTGGATTGCTAAGGACGCAGCCATGGTGCAGAAGACTCAGAAGTCATCCATCACAGTAGCAAATACTTGTTTCCCGTGCTGCATGGCAGGTCCTGAGCTGAGGAGTTTGCACACATCATCTCACTGAATCCTCAGAATGAGCTGAGGAAGTGAGTCCTGTCCTAGCCCCAATCTACAGAGAAAAAAGCTAAAGCTTCAAGCAAGTAAGCAAATTGACTTGGATCCAAGAGGAAGCTGCCACAGAGGCAGGAACAGGGGCTTGTCTACCTGAAATGATTTTTGGTGGAGAAATTTGGAGTTACTTCCACTGGTGCTCAGGGGCTATTCCCAGCTCTGTGCTCAAGGGTCCCTCATTCTTTTTTTTTCTTTATCTTTTTTTTTGGGGGGGGGGGCACACCCGGTGGTGCTCACGAATTACTCCTGGCTTTGCACTCAGAAATCACTTCTGACAGGTTCAGGAGACCACATGGGATTCCAGGAACTAAACCTGAATCTGTCCTGGGTTGGCCACATACAAGGCAAATACCCTACCATTGTGCTATCTCTCCAGCCCCTCAAGGTCATTCTTGACACTGCATGGAGGATCACGTGCTGTGGTAGGGATGGATTTGGAGTCAGGCACATGAAAAGCAAGGTTACTGCAAATGAAGTATATGACCTGACAGCTATATCAGACACAAATTTCCAACCACACATTCTATTATAACACTTACCTGACTCCTTCCTCAGCCCCTCAGTCCCACAATTCCTACCTGGTGCCTTTTAGTATACCTGGTCAATAGTGGCTCTCAGACTGAAGTCCCACAAATAGCATCAACATTGCCAGAAATGCAGGCTCTGCACCCTCCGTAGTCTCTGAGCTTGCAAGCCCTCCGGGTAAGATAGGATCTGAATTCAAGCAGGTGACTGCTATGGACAGGAGCCTGAGAACCATTGTCCAAGTCAGTGTTCCCAGCACAGGCACAGAATTCTCACCCTCAGCCCTTCTCAGCCCCAAACATCCCCACTCTGCTGCCTTTCAGCCCACCCAACCCCCCAATCACACACTTCCTCTCTGGATACCACTCAGAACGATCTTTTACCAGTGGCCCCTGATCAATGATTGTGTCTCATATTTATATAGCATTTTTATCTTTTTAAAGGCTTTTTACATGAGTTGTCTCATTTCATCTTCTCAATAGCCCTGCCAAGAAGCAGGGTGAATGTGACTGGCTTGAAGCAGGTGAAGGGAAGTAACCAAAGAGAGTGAGGAACCTACCTGGGAATGTCAAGTCAATTAAGAGCCTAGCCACAGTGTCGTTCTTTGTTCCATGGTTCTTGAACCACAGTTCTTGTACCAATAACATCAACGTTTCTGGAAATTGGTTAGATATGCAAGTTCTCAGGCCACTCCAATCCTCCTTATCAGGAACACTCAGATATCCCTTCTGCCTTAACAAGGCCTCCAGAAGCGGCTGGAGGGGGAACCTCTAAAGCCTAAAGCAGGGTGACTCCTATCTTGGACCCAACACTGCAGAACCATTTTCCTTCCCCTGGAATCATATAATCTGTCCCAAATTATCATGGTCAAATTAACAGACAGATTTCCACAATGTCTACAGTAGTAACATGGCTATGATTAGACGTTCTGTGTCCCCATCTCTTGACGTAAAGAACTAGGTATGACCAAATTTCATAAATATTTCTACTTCCAGCAGAGTGCATTTCAGTTCATTTGGGCTTAATTGTCCATTTGTTGATGAGATGGCGAACAGCTGGTCAGGTCATGGTGTTTACAGTGATGAAGCACATTTGCCTTTGGCCCTATTCGTCCACTCTCCAGCCCGTTAGTCCACACACTCACTATGCACCTGCCAGGGGCAGGAAACTCTTGAAGTTCCCCCTGGTCATGAATCTGTGTCTGGAAAGCAGATTGCATTGCTCACATGTGTTTTCCCCATGAGCATATGTGCTCATGTGCACCGTGTGAGTGTGTGTGTGCGTGTGTGTGTGTGTGTGTGTGTGTGTGTGTGTGTGTGTGTGTGTAAAAACACAGATTCTGGTCCTAGTGAATCAGGGGTGAGACCTGTTCTTTCCACATTCCTAATGCACGCCTAGATGAGGCTCTCCTGAACAATAGGGTTGTAAGGCTCAGCTCTCCAAGAAGATTTATGGAGACTCAGAGAACCAAGAAAGAAGGTGCATGGAAGTCCTTGGGGCAGGTCTACCTTCTCCAACATGACACCCTGCCTTTGACTTAGCATCCAACATCAGCAAAGGGCCCACTTCCATCTCCTTCCATCCATCTGGTCTTATTTCTATCTGGAAAATTCTTGCCTCTCCACTGCTCCTGGCTGAGATGACTCCCAGAAAACCTCTTCTAAAGGTGCCATCCCTGTTCCATTCTCATGCACACCCTCTCAGTTACACCTAAGGCAGATTGATGGTTTGTGGACACTGGACTCCTCCACTCAATAGTGTAGTAGACCCTGGAGGGATGATGATCCTTAGGAAGATTCAAATCAGTTGTCAGTTAGGTGGGAAGGAAGGGTCACCTTCAAGGGTCATTGGCTTAAGAGCTATTCAATAGGGCAGTGGAGAGGGGTGACAGAACAGGCAATGCTTGGGCTCAGCTGTTTCTCTTGATTTGTCTATGTTTATGACTTGCCTTTCAGCTGGGTTTGATGGAGCCTAAGGACGAAGTCTTCGTCTTCAATGCCTTTGTAGACGGGCACCTTGCGAGTAGTTGAAGCTCAAAAACCATTTACTCTCTGATTAATTAGAGGGAAGGGATGAAAGGCTGAGCGTAAAGCTCAAAAACTGGCTTCAAAATTATGTCTGTCTCAGGGGAGAACCGAAGCATCCATTGAAGAAATCACGCCATTATAATAACAGGCAGAACAGAGCCTTCATGGCAGTGTCTGGACTAGGAAAAAGAATGACTCCAGCAGAGGAGCCAATACCCAGGGCATCTCCTGGTGCCAAGGGGGTGGGAGGGACTGAGCCAGTGTTCTGAAGACAGAAGCCATATGAGACTTCTCTCTGGGTATGGGAGAACAAGCGGCCGGAAGATAGAAGGAGGACCCTGCCTAGCTCAGCTTGGGTGCTGCCCAAGAAGAGGAATGGAGAAGTGGGGGCTAGGAGACGGGAGAGGCTCAGGAATCTGCTTGTCATCTTGGCCAGAGTGAGCGTGAATGGGAGCAAGAAAGAGAGAGAGATGGAGAATAATGGGAATTGTTAGATCAATCAATCAGCAAATATTTATTGAGCACCTACCCTGGCTGGCAGCTGGAGAGAGCTCAGCTGGAGGGAGGCACATTAGAAAATTGCTATAAAAAGGTGCCTGTGGGGGAGAGGGAGGGATGAGTCCTTCTGGAAAAGAATGGAAGGGGAAGTGGGGCTGCTTTGTTGTAAGATCACCACCACCACCCCATTTCCAGAGAAGCCTCTGGGAAAAAGCACCTCTGGAGTTGAGCCCTCACACAGTCAGAGACCCCAGACTTGGAACCAGGCCAGAGGAGCAGGGCGCCACTTTCTGGGGACAAAGCCACCACAAATGCCATGGGGCCACTCACCCACTGCCTTCCTCCCTCCCTAGGGCTCCGGGCGCTATTCCATCTATATTGCCAACTATGCCTATGGCGACGTGGGCCCCGACGCCCTGATTGAGATGGACCCTGCAGCCAGTGACCTCTCCCGGGGCATTCTGGCTCTCCGTGACGTGGCTGCTGAGGCTGGGGTCAGCAAGTATACAGGTATGACATGGGCACCTGCAGACTGAGCCTACTACCTAGGAGGGGCTGTGCAAACTACCCCTCCCTCCCCCACAGCAGGCTCCTAAATCAGTCTCTGCAAAAGCATGTGGGCAGTAAAAAAACAGCATGTGTGGCCTTTTGAGGGAGGGTCACGTGCCGGGGATCATTGAACAACAGGGCTTTTCAGAAAATGGGGTGAGGAAACCCCAACACCCCTCCTTTCCCTGGAGCCTCTCACCCCTCTCCTGGCTGCCCCTGGGACAGGGACCAGGTTCTGGAGAAAAAGAGTGACAGGAACTGAGGCCAAGATTTAAAGCCTCTTCATTGCCAAATAGCAGATGAAATTATTTACTTACACATAGCGGCCAGGAATCGAGTGGTAAATCCCTATGCCTCGGCTGGGTGCCGTCTCGGATAACTGAGCTCAAAGAATTGTGTTCTTGTTCCCAACTGCTCCTGTGTGTGTGTGTGTGTGTGTGTTTTTTTTTTTTTTTTGCAGTTGTGCTTCTGCCCCAGGCCCCCAGAGTTCCCCCCACCCCCTTTCCTGGTGGGGGGGACAGATCATTGGGCCAACTGAGATCTTTCTAGGGAAGGCTGTTTTTCTCCCCGCAGCCTGGCTGCTGACAGAGCTGTGACCAACTGCCAACAGCCCGCTGATGGCATAGCAGCCCAGTTCCTGTGTGAGGTGCCAGAAACCAGAGCAGTGAGCCCTGCACAACTTCTCACATGAACTTGAGCCTCCTCCCTCACCCGAGCCTGCCCTTTGGATGTAAAAATTCTATCCTTGGAGGGAGAGAGAACTCAGAGGGTGGGCGCGCAGGCTCAGCTTGCAAGAGGACTATATGGTCCCCCAGCACCACCAAGTGAGGCCCCTCAGTACTGCTGAGTGTGGACCCCAAGATCAAAATGCCAGAATCTAAACAAAAATGATTCTCTCATTTGTCAACCTTCCTGCTCTCTTCAACCCAGCTTGAACCTGACTCCCAGGTCATAAGCAGCCTGAGTCCCAACCTTGGAGCTGGGGAGTGGGGGTGATTTGGTTGCTTCACTCAGATGGTGGCATCAGCTCCAAGTCCCACCTTGAATGGGTCATCATGGCCTCTTCTCAGCCCCGAGTTCAAAAAGCCTTTCACTGACCATATTCCACCTCTGTGAAGTGGGGGATGAACATCGGCCTGTCTGGCAAAGCCTTTGAGTATAAGTGACTAGATGATAAGACAACTTGCATGTTTCAGGCCCCATCAAAGTGCCCCAAAACTCAGCTGTGTGCCCCTAACACCATCTCTACCTGGGGAAAGGGATCTGCTCACAAGGGTTATAGCCTAGACCAGAAGAGCCCATTTTTCTGAGTCTATCTCCCATTACACACCTGAAACCAGCCAAGGCAGGTGGGCTAAGAGATGAAGCTATGGGAATCAAAGCAAACACCAGTTACCCCTGGATTTGGTGCTAATGGGACACTGATGGGGCCAGCTAAGTTGGTAGGGGACACTGAGGAAGGGATGGAAGAGACCGGGAGGTGTCAACCGAAGAAGTGCACTGGGAATAGGCGCTCCAGTCAACCATGCCATGTGCAGAAAGACCAGGGCAGCTTCTGTCCATGCAGGGCACAGGTGGGCTAGGGCAGCTGGTATACCCAGAGGACACATTAGAGACGCTTTGCAGACTTCCAAGGCACATTTGGCTGGCACCAATCTATTTGGCCCACCAAGTTAACTGCCTGCCCACCTTCCCCAAGTCCCCCTTCCCCAGTTAGCAAGCCCCCCACTGTCATTCCCTTAACATACAAATATCTGGTTGGAACGAAGGCCTAGAGATGGAACTCGAGTGTAAGAGACACCCCACAGCCCAGCCTGATGGAGGAGGCTTGTGTCCATTCAATCCCAGGTGGGATTCATAGGGCCAGGGAAGTGGCGAGATCAGCAGTCTGGAAGCCAAATGGATGTGCAGACAGGGAGTTGCTGGACCCACAACCACATCACTCGGCATCCCATTGCTGGGCAGATTTTGGAACGTCCCATTTATAAAAGAGAAACCCAGGAGATCCAGGGAGAAGATCTTTGTCCAGATGAGGCGGTGGGGTAGGGTACGCCGAGAAACGAGCCTGCCACTCCTAGCTGACCTTTCTGAGGCTCCTCCAGCTGTAGCCCCAGGGACTGGCGCTCAGGACTTGACTTCCACTGTGTCCCTGCTTCGTGGCTGAGGCAGCTGTCTGGCCTGGGGTGTGTGGCAGCAGCAGGCCCTGAAACAATGTGCTGCCCACACCCGCTGTCCAGCTCTGCTGGGGGGGAGGGGACACTTCCTCTCCAGAATCAGCAGCAGGGCCAGTGGCTGCTGCTTGGCTGGGTCACAGTGCCATCTAGTGGCTAGTGTCCCCACTCTGTGGGGACTCCAGGGCCCCTGGAGGATGGGCCTTGGCTAGCTAAGTCTGGGGCTGAGCACTTTGCAGAAGACATAATCCCTAGATGAGGGCATTGGGAGCCCCATACCCTGTCCTCCCTTCCCTCTGGGGTTTGTGGAGGTACACAGGCTGCACTGTCTGGGAATCAGGAGAACATGCTGGACCCTGGCAGAGAGTACTGCTCAGAGCAGTGTACACACAACGCCCTGCCTCTGTGACACCTGAAACTGGCCATCCAGCAGGTGTTGTATCATAGGGTCTAGAGCCCCAACCTGGTCATGTCCTACTAATTCCAGGCCCTGCTCTCCAGGCAGATTATTAAGCTCTCTGAGACTTGCTTTCCTCACCTGCAAGAAGGATTAAAGCACCTGCCTTGCACACAACAAACACTGCACCACATAGAGTCCCTGGACCCCACCAGGAGTGATCCCTGAGCACAGAGCCAGGAATAAGCCCTAAGCACTGCCAGGTGTGACCCAAATCCCCTCCCAATGAAAGGGGGCTGTTGGGAGCAGAAAGGAGGTAAAGGTCTGCCAGACATGGGGGCTGACATGTGTCATAACCACCAAGGATAATGAGCCATGCCCTGAGATTCTGACAATAAATAGTCCAGCCTCTATGGAGCATTACCTGGGCATGGGTGTGCCCAGGACGGAGTGCCCAGCTAGCAGTCTCATCACCACTTCAGAACCCTTCCCTGTGTCCCTTCATCCTAGAAGGATGAAGTCTTGAAGCATTTTTGCCCCTACTGTCATGGGGAGGGGTGTCCCTTTCCCCTTCTCCACTCTGGACCATCCTCTCTCTGCCTGGGAACTCTGCACTTTGGTCTTACCCTTTGAGGGAGCATCTGTTCGGGCTATGAGGTAGTGATTAAAGAAGCCTTAAAAGAAATTTGGAAAGAAAATGAAGGTGGATTTATGGTGTCGAGTGGGGAGTGTGGCTGCCGGCTGGGAGCGGTGCAGAACAAAGCGAGGGCAGACCTGATTTATAGGAAGTCATTACTGCAGGAGACGGAGGGACCAGAGCCCAGCTGAGGCCTTCCGCCTAAACCCGACCAGCTACGCAGGAGGGGAGGCAGGCGACAGGGTGGAAACCCGGAAGCCCAAGTTCCTAGGCAAGCCTGATCTTTAAGAGGGAGGCAGTCAGATCCAACAAGCCAGTGAGGGGCAGAGCTAGAGTGACAGGCCCCCAGCTAGGGAACTGACCTCCCTGGGAGTGAACCCTGGGGCCCTACTACTCTGCTGTTGGAGGCATCAGTGACAGACAGGAGGAGGGACATTCTTCCTGATCAAACCTAAAGATGTTGGACAATACAGATGCACTCTTCATTTTAAAAAAAAATATATATATATATATATATATGTCGGGGCCTGGGAGATAGCATGGAGGTAAGGCGTTTGCCTTTTATGCAAAAGGTCATCAGTTCGAATCCCAGTGCCCCATATGGTCCCCCATGCCTGCCAGGAGCAATTTCTGAGCATAGAGCCAGGAGTAACCCCTGAGCACTGCCGGGTGTGACCCAAAAACCAATATATATATATATATATGTCATATTGGTGCTGCCTCTCTGGGTCTCACCAGGAAGGAACCTTTGTACAAATATCTATCTGCAAGAGCAGGTCCTAGCATCACTGTGTACACAGGGCTGAGTGATGGAACCCAGACCTGTTCCTGCTTCTTCTTTACCTTCCCTCTGGTCCCTTTTTCCTAGTAAAGAAAGGTGATGGGGTAGCCCTCTCTCTGTGGCCCTCTTCTTTGTGCCCCAGGTATCCATAGCTGGCAATCCTACCCACTACAGACAAGATAATGACACCTGCCTTCATGCCCTTCTGGCTCCTCCTCTCATCCTTCATGGATTACCACAGAGGCTAGGGGCAAAAGGAGCAGAAGAGTCCCTGCCTGGCAGCTTCTATACTGGTGACTCAAACCTTTCTTGGCATCCTGATGGCACTGCCATCAGTAGTGTGGGTTATGTGGGTTATATGGGTTATGCTGTGTTGGAATTTTCAGAAAATGGAGGATACAAGACCCTATTCTCATCCAACCCCTTTTTCACACGCAGACCCCATCCATGCAATGCACATTCACTCACACACTCAGTTCATATTCATACAGCCACAAAACTCACATGCACTCAACATACACAAACTCACACTCAATTTACACTCATGGATAGCCACATGACTCAGATTTTCAGACACACAAACTCAGACGGTCTTACAGTTTGCACTCACTCATGCACTCCCCTATCTCCCTTTTTTTTGTTTGTTTGTTTTTGTTTTTTGTTTTTTTTTTGGGGGGGGTCACTCCCGGCAGTGCTCAGGGGTTACTCCTGGCTCCATGCTCAGAAATTGCTCCTAGCAGGCACGGGGGACCATATGGGGCACCGGGATTTGAACCGATGACCTTTTGCATGAAAGGCAAATGCCTTACCTCCATGCTATCTCCCGGGTCCCCCCCTATCTCCCTTATATGTGCACATACACCATCATATACTCACACCTTCCATTTTGCACATTCGTACACCCACATTACACATTCACACCCACAGCCACATACACACCTCATCCTCACACTGCCCAGTCCTCCACACCTGCGTTTCTCCTCATCTTGGCACTTGTCTCTGATAACTGGCTTTTTTGCAATCCCCTGCATCACTTTCCCTCAGGCTCAGCAGATGAATCTCACATCGCAGCCCTCACTCTAGCCTCACAGTGCAGACAGGCTAACTCAGGACTCAGTTCCTGAGTGCACTTGCCCAGTGGTAGCTTCTGGGGATGGAAGAATGTGGAGAACAAAGCAGAAAAGGCCTGTGGTGTAAACCCGAGGTTGGAGCACACACAATTATAGTCTTGTGCCCAGAGAGCAGAGTGAACATAACATACGCTAGGTAACTGGAAAACTTTTCTTCTCCCTCTGCGAAGGAACCCTCAGTGTTTCTTCCCTCCTAAGGTCTTCCTCTCCTCACCTCTATCCTCCCAAATTGTACCTGAGTCTGTATCACCAAATGTGGGAATTGAGAGATGTAGGGTGACTGTCCTAAGAGTACAAGGGAAGTCTAGGGGTTACATCATTCAAGGGCAAGGCAGCCATAGAGAGGCAGAGGTGACTGCAGAGGGGCTGTCTAGGAAGAGTGGATCATATCTGTCCTGCCCAACCATACAGGAAGTCAGGGATTAGAAGCCTTTGCACCCTAGAGCAGAACAAGGAGCCCTTTCTCAGATCAGAGAAAAGGGTTGGGGGAATAAAGGGACATTACTGCTCTTGCAGGTGGAAAATGGCCCAACAATCATGAATGGTAGCCACTTTTTTTTTTGGAGGGGGCCACACCAAATGACGCTCAGGGGTTACTCCTGGCTATGCACTCAGAAGCCACTCCTGGCTTGGGGGACCATATGGGAAACCGGGGGATTGAACCGGGGTCCGTCCTAGGCTAGCACAGGCAAAGTAGGCATCTTACCTCCAGCGCCACCACCCGGCCCCGGTAGCCACTTCTTATCCCAGCCCCTGTCAAAGCTCCAAGCAGGATTCTATGCTGAGGACTCCAGAATAGTAAGAAAACAAGGCACCCCCAGCCCAAGGGTTCCATGACACACCCCTAGCCATAGGGCTCCAACTTTGCCATCCCAGGTGGTTGAGGGCAGCCTCAACAGCTGAACTTGGGGACTGTTTATTCCCAGGAGCATGTGTAGCTCCCAGTATGAAGCATAGATTCCCAATGGTGCTGACTCCTTGACAGGACCCTGTGGGTAAGGAGGGATCTGGGTGGGTGGGTGGGTGGGCAGGAGGAGCCCAGTCCAGAAAAAAGGCCCTTGCTGAGGCAGGGATCCTTATCTGCATGGTTGGGGCAGCTACCCTCCAGATAGGCGTTTTCATTACCTGGAAGAGCACAGGCAGGATGAACCAAGAGTGATTCCCCCAGTGGCAGAAGTCACATGAGGGGTGCAGGTGCTGGGGGTCATCCTGTTTTAGCCCCCAAGCCTGAGGTGCTGGTGCCTGGAAAGCCACCCTGACTCACCTGCACCCCAGCTGTGCAGTGAACGTGCCAAGGAGGAGACAGCAGTAACATCTCTGTTATGGTCTGGTTGCCATGGCAATAAATTGTCACTAATTAGTAGTGTGGTTACCATGGCAATTTCCTAGTAATTACAGGTTACAAATGGTGCAAGGCTTCAACCCAACCCAATTAGTTAATTAGAAAGATTTAGAAATTTGTCCAAAAGGGAAATAACCTGCTTTGTAGAAAATGAAGGGAATGTGTCACTGTGCAGGGAGCCAGAGGCAAGAGAGACCGGGCAGATCCCAGCATCAGAGTAGAAGGATGAGGTGTCGAGGCTGCAAGTCCCAGGGCCCCCGCAGAAATGTTATGGGGCCCAGGCAGGGCCTGGGACTTTTCATTGAGGCATGTTCCAGGACTGTTGTCTAGCAGGACACCTTAGTCCTGTGTTACATAGCCTCATCCCTTCTGCTGGCTTTGACCAGGCCTCCTTGCCCCCCACAAGGGGCCTCTTGAGTGACCCACTGCCCCTCTATAAGGTGATTTAGTTTCCTGACACATGAACTGTCACGAAGTGCTCAGTAGAGGCCTCCAGAAGACTCAGGGCCTGGAGGTGTGAGGATGCCTCCCACGGCGGACCCAAGTGAGCACTGCCACACCAGACCCCATAGCACAAGAACCTGGAGCCCCTTTCAGCCTGAAAGAATCATGGTGTCCAAGGGAACCTCCAGCCCCTGTTTATAAACTTTGTGGGAAATTCTTCCCCCAGCAGAAACAGACAGTCAATAAAGTAGGGGAGTGAGGTAGTTCAGATCACCCAGATCAACTCAAACTCTTTTTTGTTTAGAGTTCTCCAAGTGCTCTGAGAATGCTGTCTACTATCTGGTCTACTGTCCCTACCAGCCTCTCACATTGCTGCGTTTTGCAAAATTGGTTTCACCTAGAAATCAGCAGTTCGGTCCCATTTAGCAAGGAGGTGGGCAGAGGGCTGAGATGCTGTATCACCAGTAAACTCCCAGGGGGCAGCCTGCACCCGACTCCCACTTCCCTCCCCTTATTCCCAACTGCTGGTTCACGAGCTGGAGTCTGAGCATCAAGATTATAGGATTCACAAAGAAATGCCGCTTGCCAAATCCAGTCCTCTCAAACCTGTATAACAGGGGCCAGAGAGATAGCACAGCGGTGTTTACCTTGCAAGCAGCCGACACAGGACCTAGGGTGGTTGGTTCGAATCTCGGTGTCCCATATGGTCCCCTGTGCCTGCCAGGAGCTATTTCTGAGCAGATAGCCAGGAGTAATCCCTGAGCACTGCTGGGTGTGCCCCCCCCCCAAAAAAAAAACCTGTATAACAGAACAAGCAAGTAATCAGGGGTTTAGCCCAGCAGTATAGTGCTTGCTGGGGCCTGGGAGACCCCAGCTTCCATCCTGCCCAAATAAGAAAACTGGGACCAGTGGATAACAGAAAACCTAAAGTCATGCCATCTTATAAAAAAAAATCCAAGCTGGGCTAGAATCCAGGTTATGGTGAAACTATTTCCTACAGGGTTTATTCATCGATGGTTAGGTATTGATCAGCAGTGTTGCTAAGGGAAGGCTTGCCAGACTTTATTGGAAACCCACTAGTTAGGGTGGTCTGTTCTTGTTGATCTGGGTAGCTCAAATTTTGATTTGGATGCTTTGAATCCTATATAGGGCTAGATTGAATTCCTTCATTAAAAATAATAATAATAAGGGCCCGGGAGATAGCATGGAGGTAAGGCGTTTGCCTTTCATGCAAAAGGTCATCGGTTCGAATCCCGGTGCCCCATATGGTCCCCCGTGCCTGCCAGGAGCAATTTCTGAGCATGGAGCCAGGAGTAACCCCTGAGCACTGCTGGGTGTGAACCAAAAAAAAACAAACAAAAAAAATAATAATAATATGGGGCCCGGGGGGTTGGCATGGAGGTAAGGTGTTTGCCTTTCATGCAAAAGGTCATCGGTTCAAATCCCGGTGCCCCATATGGTCCCCCGTGCCTGCCAGGAGCAATTTCTGAGCATGAAGCCAGGAGTAACCCCTGAGCACTGCTGGGTGTGACTCAAAAACCACCAAAAATAATAATAATAATAATAATTGAGAAACTAGAATGCAGGGTTTAAGGCTCTTGCCTTGCACATGGCCAACATCAGTTTCATCCCTGGTACTATATATAGTTCACTAGGAATGACTCCAGAGCATTGCCCACTGGACCCCAAACCCAGATCTCCAAGGTTTATTGGAATTTCTTTTTCTCTTTCAAAGCACTGATAGAATTTTTGAGGCAAGCTAAACAATACAAAGACATGAAGTCAGAGTGATAATACAGTGGGTATAGTGTTTACCTTGCACAGAGCTGACCCAGGATTGATCCCAGGCACCCCATATAGTCCCCCAAACCCCATCAGGAACATGATGAGTAAAGAGCTAGGAGTAAACTCTGAACACCTCTGGGTATGTCCCAAAAATCAAAATTAAAAAAATAAATGCAAAGATATTCTTCCAAAGGCCAACTTGCCATTTGTCCTCACCAAATTCAATGGGGGATGGGCACATAGCCTTTTCTGCTTGTCCCAAATTCCAGAGTCAGTCAGTATACATAAATATCCAAAAATTATGTTTTCCTTTCTTTGTTGTTTTTGAGTCACACCTAGCAGCGCTCAGGGGTTACTCCTGGCTCTATACTCAGAAATCACTCCTTGCAGGCTCTGGAGACCATATGGGATGCTGGAATTTGAACCACTGTCCTCCTGCATGCAAGGAAAATGCCCTATCTCCGTGCTATCTCTCCGGCCCCTATTTTCCTTTTTTTTAATTATCTTTATTTAAGCACGGTGATTACAAATATAATTGTAGTTGTATGATTACAGTCATGTAAAGAACACCCCCCTTCACCAGTGCAGGATTCCCACCACCAATTTCCCAGATCTACCTACTCCTCACCCCACCCACACCTGTACTAAAGACAGGCTTTCTTTTTCCCTCATTCGTTCACATTGTCATGATAGTTTTCAGTGTAGTTATTTCTCTAACTGCACTTGTCACTCTGTGTGGTGAGCTTCATGTCATGAGCTGTACCTACATGGGAAGATGGGGGAAAATAAGGGTTGGGGCTGAGGCAGTAAAATATTAGAAATGAGCTTTGTAGGGCAGTATCAAGGTCACAATACAAGATGGATATTATGGATATATAAAATATATGCATACAATACTATCAATAGGAAAACAAGGAGAAAAAAATTCCAGTGACTGTCCCAACATAAACCAGTGCTAGAACGGCCCGCCCGCCTCCAAAAGCGCATTCCCATTAGTGTAGGGAGAGGTAGGGGGAAAGCCTGTTGATCCCTATAGAGTCCACCTAGACCAGCGCCCAGGGAAGGCCTGAAGTCCAGGGGAGAAAAAGGGGGATGGCTTGGAGCCTGCCAAGCCTCCCAGCACTCCCCAGGCTAGGGAGAAGGCCTCCAGTATGCAGACTCCCTAAACCCCATACCTGGCAAGAGCTGGTCTCCATAATCAAAGAGGAAACTGGAAGCCAGATGTCTGCCCACCCTCCTCCCCAGGCACCTCCCCCCTGGAGTACGGAGGGATGGGGGAAGCCTGAGGACCACTAAGAGTCCACCTGAACCCACTTCTGGCCATCTGAGCTGGCACCCAGG
>PVKC010020009.1:0-18826 GCA_004027635.1 Crocidura indochinensis
GCTCTTTCTCTCTCTCATCTGTCTCTTACACACTCACACACACACACACACACACACACACACACACACACACACACACACACACACGGTGCCAGCTGCTAGCTTTGTTTACAGTTCTAAACATTGGAAGAACAATAGAGTCCATTCTATTTAGCCCCAACCCTCTTCACCTCATCCCTCATTTGTAAAATACGCTAAGATGCATGTCCATGGTCTTGAACTCAGCCTTTTTTCCGACTCCACATGGCATAGTCAGAGAACAGGCTCTAGAACCAAGTAAAGCTTATTTCTCCAAATAAGCCATTGACACAACTCTATGGAAACAATAAAATGAAGCAAAACAAAATAACAACGACAAGACAAAAAAAAAAAAAAACCAGAAATGATGAGCAGCAGTGTGGGGCTTTCACAAGAGTGATTATGTGATTTGGAAGAAAATAACTTATTAAAGTGGCAATATTTCTCATAGCTAGCCCAGAAAATATTCAATATTTAAATAAGGGATTCACTTTAAAAGCTCCTTGCAAATGTTAAAGCTTTTATGTTAAGTGCCAAGAAGCAGACTAATGATATCAAGCAGACATATATACTTTTATAAGTTTCTTTGTTCAAGGGACACTCCTATAGGGTTTGGAGGTTAACATAGACTTAATGTTTGGGGGTTACTCATGGCTTAGTGTTTGGGGGAGAATTGCTTCTAGCAGTGTTTGTGGGTCCGTATAGTACAAGAAATCAAACCCAAATATCCCACCTACAAAGCATGCAGTCCAGGCCTTTGAACCATACCCCATCTTTCTTTTATTTTCTCTTTTAAAGACTATTCAATTAAAGCAACCCTATGCATTAAGGAAAATTAATTCAATATGATCTTAATCTAACTAAGCAATGTACATGCCCTAAAGTTCTTCAATAGAAACGTTTTCATTCTGTGTATAAGATTTGCCATTCTACTTATTTCAATGATTTTTACTTCATCTTTTTATATGAAATTCTTTAGTGGATAGATGTCACCAGCAAACAAAATGGTAACTATGCTTTACCCTTTCCGTCTTGGAATCCTATATACAAACAGGAAATGATGGTTATTACTCAAGGAGACATTATTCATGAAATATGGTGTTTTCTTTTGTTCTAAGTAACCATAAAAAT
Source organism: Crocidura indochinensis (assembly GCA_004027635.1). Taxonomy (NCBI): domain Eukaryota; kingdom Metazoa; phylum Chordata; class Mammalia; order Eulipotyphla; family Soricidae; genus Crocidura; species Crocidura indochinensis. Next base: position 1,150 of record PVKC010020009.1, read on the forward strand.
TATACAAGTGGCACTTCAATGCATGCTGAAATTTGGGGGGTAGTGGGGAGTTAAGTGTCTCCCTTCATTCCCCCCATCTCAGCTCTAATTTTCTAACCCAGACATAACCAGCGGTAATAGATTGGGTGTGTAAGTTTCTTTCCTCCATATGCTCTTTGTAAGGAAAAAAAATTTAGACACAAAATATGGAAAATATTTAACCTTCTGCCATGATTATTAGGTTATGATGTTGAAGAGGGAAAAATGCCCAAACACTTAAAAGGGGAAAATCCCCAAACAATTTGGTAAGATATGTTTTGTAGGTTTCTTCATTTGAAAAGTCCTCTAAAGGTTAGACAGACATACTTTCAAATGTATGTAAAGACATCTCTACTTTTATAAAATAAGCTAAAAATGAGGTCAATTTCTTTTAAGAGTCACAAATCTTTTTATCAGTTTCCAAAGAGGAAAAAAGTTAGAAGAAAAAAATGAAGCCGTATTTCACCAGTTTTGCCTTTTTTTCTTTCTCTAAAACCCTGGCATCATTTTGTGAAGATGTGTGTGAGTGTATGTGTGTGTGTGTTTTCTACTCAAACTCTTCCCACGATGCAAATGTACATTTAAAAATACCATTGCTTGCTTTTAATTGACATTTAACAGTATAATGTATAAATAATCTTTTTATTTCTTCTTTATATACTTGTACTAATGTTAAAATGGTTTCTGCAGAATCTGTAATTAAATAAAGATGTGGGCTTATTTTACAGGTTACAGTCAATACCCTAAATTTGTTTTATAAATGAATTAAGAGGAATTCAAGCTAGCAGAAGAAGTTGGGATAATGGTGATGAATAGTCTGCTTATGTGTAAAATAATCGGGGGAAAATGATAATAAAATTATCCAGAGAATCATGCATCTCCCCTTTCCTGCACTCTAAAGATGTATGGGAATTCCCATACTCATGTTGCAGGCATGTTCTTTCACTAATAACTCATTGTTTACAGTTGCTAGCTTGTGTTAAATTTCTTTCAGAACATTAATTATCAAGGGTGCCATTTTCTATTGCCTGTCTGAATAAGCTCAGGCACAAGACGACATTTAAAGTACACCTTTAGGCTATGCTCTGTCTTCACATGATGTTAAATGCCAAGAACAAAAGACAAAACCAAACTGAAAAACCACCAAGCCATTTCCCTGGCACCACATAACATAGTCAATGGATCCAGCCAAAGGATTTAATGCTCAGGTTGTATTTGCTTTTTATTTTTGCTTAAAAAAAAAACTGAATCACCATGAATGACAAAATTGAAAAGATATTTATGATTATGTTTCAAGCATTCATTGTTCCAATACCAACCCCTTCACCAATCTCCACTACACTCCACCAATGTCCCCAGTTTCTGCCCTACCTGCTCCTCAGTATCTCTATACCGGGCACTTTACCCTCTCTCACTGCCCTAATATTTCCTTCCTTAGCTTATACCCTTGTCCCCTCCACATGGCAAGCTTCTTGCCTAAGACCAGTACTCTTGATCTTCATTAGCATTTAATGTTTTTAAAAAGAACTGTAATTTAAAAAGTTATTCATAGTTTAGTTTTAAACATACAATATTTCAGCACCAACCCCAAAACCAATATCAAACTCCCTCTACGAAAGTTTCCACAGTCCATTCCATACATCTCCTTCTCACCTGCTATTTTAACACATACCTTTTTTAAGTTTGATTATTAAATATTGGGTCTCAAATAATATTTGATTACTAAATACTGGGAAATATTGGATTTTCCCGTTGCTGATTCTATGGTTTGGATATTTAGTTTTGTTCTTCTTTAACACCACCCATGTACGTGAATCCCCTTGATCTCTGTCTCTCTTATTAGATATCTGTCTCCCAGTCCCCTCCACTCAATTTATTTCTTTTTTTGGGGGGTAGCACACCTGGTTAGGCTCAGGAGTTACTCCTGGATATGTGCTCAGATATCGCTCCTGGCTTGGGGGAACCATATGGGATGCTGGGGGATTGAACCTCAGTCCATCTTAGGCTAGCATGGGCAAGGTAGATGCTTTACCTCTTGCTCCAACACTCCAGTCCCTCAATTTATGCCTTTCTCACTATTCTCTGGGTGGAAGAGTGTTCCAAGAAATCCTCATTTAAATCATTGCATTGCCCCATAGGTTATCCTAAATGGCACATATAAATGATAGTATACTTATCCTTCTTCTGACCTACTTCATCTAACATGAAATATTCCAGTTCCATCCATTTTGCAGCTAATGACATAATTTCTTATAGCTATGTAAAATTTCTACTACATAGGTTAGTGGATCATGAAGATAGAATACATTTATACATGAATCATGAAGATGTGGTACATGTATATGCTATACATTTATTTATATATATATATATATATATTCATGATCCACTCATCTATTTTTGATTTTCTACATTGATTCCAAATCCTAGCTATTATAATAAGTGTTACAATGAATTGTGATGTGTATATGTCCTTTTGAATGAATGCTGTTCTGTCCTGGGGAGAGACACCCAAAAGTGAAATTTCTGGGGCATATGGAAGTTCAATTCTGTGTCTAGTGAAAATCCTTCATACTGTTTTCTATAAGGGTCGAACCAAACAACATTCCCACAAGTGGGAGATAATTCCTTTGTTCACCACATCTCTGCCAACACAGATTGTTTTCAGTTTTTTTTTTAATATATGTTATTTTACTGGTGTAAGATGATATGTCATGGGCCAGTCGGTGGCGCTGGAGGTAAGGTGCCTGCCTTACCACACTAGCCTTGGCCAGACCGCGGTTCGATCCCCTGTGCCCCATATGGTCCCCTAGGCCAGGGGCGACTTCTGAGCGCATAGCCAGGAGTAACCCCTGAGCGTCACTGGGTGTGGCCCAAAAACCAAAAAAGAAAAAAAAAAGATGATATGTCATTATTATCTTTCTTTGTATTTTCCTAATGATAAGTGATAATAATTTTTTCATGTTAACTATAATATAGTCTTCCTCAGAGAGATATTAGTGCATTTCTCTCCCCATTTTGATGGGCATTTTAGATTTTGGGATCTTCAGGATTATGTTAGAATCTTCAAGATTATTTTGTATATCCTTAATATCAGCTCTTTATCTGATGTGTTGAGTGCAAGTATTTTCTCCTACTCAGTTAGATATCTTTTAGTTTTAGTCCATATTTATTTTGTCACATAGAAACCTTTTTTTGACGAAGTCCTCTATTTTGCTTTGATTATGAAACTTTTGCCATGGCATCAAATCATTGTATCCTACTATGAGGACCAAGTCATGGAGTATTCTGCCTATGTTTTCCTCAATTTACTTTATAGAGTCAGGTCTAATCTCAAGATTTTTAAACCAACTTGAGTTGGCTTTTGCAATGTGTGAGATATGATCCCTCTTTAATTTCTTACACATGGTTATCCAATTGTCCCAAAACCATTTGTTAAAGAAGCTGTCTTTATTCTATATCATATTCGTATCTCCATTGTCAAAACTTTGTTGACAATATTGTAGGGGATTGTTATTGGATATTCTATTCTTATCTGTTCATCAGAAATTTTTCCCCAGTACCATGTTGTTTTAATAACTATGGCTTTATAGTACGGTTTCAAATTAGGTAATGAAATGCCTCCCAGTTTCTTATATTTTAGTATGTTTTTTGCTATTCAAGGTCTCAATGATTTTATAAAAACTATAATTGATTCTAAATTCTTGTAGATTCTTATTTGAATTTGTATAGGGATTACATTGAATTTACATAGTATTTCAGGTAAATTCATATTTTGATAACATTGTTTCTTTTGATTCATCAGCATAAAATACTTTTCCATTTCCCTTGCTCTTCAATTTCTGAAGTGTTTTGAAGTTGTCATACTAGAGGTGCCTTACCTCAATTCTTTGTAAATTGATACTGTTAACTCTCACTATTTAAAGTGTTGAGGTAGCATTTATGGGTTCAAATAAATATCATAAAGTTGAAAATGAGCTCTGATATTCTCCTTTTAATCTCAAGTAATTAATAAAATCAGTTCCACTAGAGTGTTGAATAAATTCTGTTTTGAACTTATGTGTAATTTTTTAGTTGAAAGAGAACAGTCATTCCCATGGAAGACTATCAGTTTCCTTGTCGAGTTTTTTACTAGAGACTTTTGAAATAGGAAAATCTTCAAGTTTCATAGCACAAACCTTTCCCTCAAAAGCTTTCAAAAGAAGTTCAAGCCCAGCCATAAAGGAAGAAATAAACTATAGAGTGGACCTTAAAATGAGGGCTGAAATATGTATTGGGAAAATGCAAATGGTTGTCAACTTTGATTGATCATTGACCACTGCTTGGTGCACTCAGATGGAAGGATTGGAAAGTTGCTTCTGGGGTCATTGGAAAGGGCATCATGAATGATTAATGTCAGCCGAAGGTACAGAGAGGGATGTTGATTCAAATGTAATGTCTTGTCATCATTCAGAGTTGCTAACAGTCTTCTAAATCTATTTTCCACAAGTCATTAAAAGGCAAATATTTAATTTGAAATTTATAATTTTAATAATATAGCAGTGTGTAGAAAGTAGATGAAAAAGTTCCCCTGCTGCTATTTAGATATTATTTATTTTAATACTTTACATTTGAGTATAATAACTCTCAAAGCCTAAGATAGCTTGGCTAAAATAAGGTGGAAACCCACAATAAAATACTAAGTTTCTGACACAATTGCTTAAAAAATTGTATTTAATATTTTAATGACTATGAACCTTGGACATTAGTACATGGACTGACAGTTAGAAACCAATACCCTTAGTTAATTAAGGTAGAGGAAGTACAAATTATTAGTAATGGTAAGGGTCATAATAAATAAACAATAGCAATGACATCTAGCACTTATTAGATACCACACTTTCTTTTGTATTTGTATCTACCCAGTAATGTATGCCTCAAAAAAATTCTTCAAGCAAATACCCTTACATTCCATTGGAAAATGAGAATACAAATATAGATATGATACCATATTTTTAACTTCACACAGCTGAAATTTTTGACAGGACTGGGATTCAAATTGGGGCTGTCCCAGTTAATACTAAGCACTGTACTTTAGTCTCACTGGGTATTACTGAAGTACTCTGTACTTCAGTCCTGATTATTGATTAGCAAAATCTTCATCTGTTCTGGGAAGTCAAAAAATGTCAAATATGAATGCCAATGTCATTCAATGTCAAATGTCAAAAACGTTTAATAATGAATAGTAATAGAAGCCACAATCCCTTCTCATAGTAAAGAGAAGTTATACAGAGGCAGCTAGTATATCACAAAGGTGTTTTCATAATCTCACAGATGATGCCTACATTTTATATTGAACACCTAGAAATAATAACCAGAAATTTCATGAATCATTTTGAATTTCCATAAAAATGACACTCAGAAGAGCATGAGGCATATATAAAATCTGAACAGGTGTAATATAGACAAGTATATATGAATCATTTCTACTGAGAAGGGCTTCAGAGAACTGTGTACACCCACAGAATTTTTTTGAGCAGTTAAGTGTCAGAATCATTGAGAAATGACCCAGCCATGGCCTTTTCCTTAAGTCTTTAGAGTCCAATGGGGTGGCAAGATAGGCACATAAATAAAAAATAGAAGACCGCAAGTGAGAAGATCCGATATGACCAATTCTAAGTAGGTGACTTGGGGAAAATGTTGAGGAGGGGAGGGAAATTGAACTTGGCTTTGAAGTTTGAATAGTAGTTCTAAAGGTCCAAGGGACAGTATTGTCAAAAAGCATAAACCACAATGATCAAAGGACAAAGATGGGATAAGTCATCGTACATTTGAAGATCTCTGCAGAAGAAAACATGTGAGTTTTGGAATAAAGGAGAAGGTTAAGGAGGAGATTGAAAAGCTAAGATTTTAAAGAGAAGTTTGGTGACAGCCAGGCCTGTGCAAACTACAAAGATTTGCAGTTGGGAGCTGAAGCAATAGAAAAGCGTGTAGGGCCCTTTTTTTTGCAGGAATCTGACCCAGTTTCAATTCCTACATCCCATAAGGTCCCTGCATACCACCAGAAGTAACTGCTGAGTGCATCACTTGGAATAACCTCTGCATATTTCTGAGTGTGGCCATATACACAAAAAAAGATTTGCATTTTTTTTTGTCTGGAGTCGTGGAAAACTTGGGAGATGAGGACAATTTCATTTAGAACTGTGTTCTAAATGATGATTGTGCAGCAGGCAGAAGCTAGATTGGAAGGAAAAACACTGGAGGCAAAGACATCCAATTGAAAGTCGACTTCAAAAGCCCAGGCAATAGTTCATGAGGGTTTCAGCAAGGTCAGGGGCAGGGACCTGGAAGGAAGAGATGTGTTGGGTCCCCCTGGGAGGGAAAGCTGACAGGAGGCAGGGGCTGCGGTCATTTCTCATCTTCAAGAGCAGCACGGCTTCTCGCTGTGTCCCAGATCCACAGTAAGTATAGAAAGAGGCCAATGGGTCAGAGGCCTTCTGTTGGGGGCATGGGTCAACAAGTTTGTGCCTTGGGAAAACGGTGCTGACCTCCAGCATTTTTCTAGGGCCTTGGTATTGATGTGACCCTAAGCAATTTGGCATTTTCCTTTCTAGTCATGGTTGTACTTTTCCACTTAAGGGAGACACAACCCCAGTTCCACAGGACATCAGAGAGCCTGGAAGGGAATAAACATCTCTTCTCTTGGAATACAACATGCAATCAGCACTATGTTTTTAATTCTAGAATCACTGAGTTGGGAAGAACTTTTATTGTCCCTTCTGAACTCCCCTTGGAAAAACAGAGAAAAGCCTGTAAATAGAGAACAGGAAGGAAATCCAGATATAGACTTAGCTGTTTGATCTGTTACCCTATGAGTGTCTGGAAAACAAAGGTAGAGAAAGAGGACAGCATTTATTTTTATTAATTTGTTGGGTGAGGGAGGTGATTTAAGTCTCACTCAATAGTTGCTTAGGGTAAATTCCTGGTAAATTCCAAGAGATTATATGGGTTGCCCAGGATAGAGCCTAAGTGGGTTGCGTCCATAGCAAGAATCTCCCCTGCTATACTATTGCTCTATATAGCTCTCTGTATAAAAAGACTATATTTATTAAAGAGCATTTGGGGAGGGGAGAAATATTGATACTGCATCATCTGAGACCAATGAAATGTTAAATTGCTACAGAAATAATACCACTTAATGAAAGGAATCCTGGGTGCTAATACTTGGTATTAAATTAAGTGAATGCTGCATTAAATTAACATAGTGTCACGTTAATTCTAAAAGCAAGCGGACAAAGATATGCATATTAGTTTTTATTGGATTAGACCACACACATCTAAATTCTCCACCAACCATGAGTCTGCTATTCCTAACACAGTTGTAATTTATTGCAAATATTTCATTTTCCTTTTGGTCCTTATCAGCTTTTATTGTTTCAGGTTTCTTAGTAGCAAGAATTCCTATTATTTAAATTGAGGATCTATATTCAAATTATTCTTTAATATGGTTTACACCACTCTGATTTCTCAGATGTTCCAAAGAGGAAACACTTCATTCCTATCAGACAGCTGGAACAGGGCCTCACGCTATGTGGTCAATTCATTTCTTACCCCATCCAGATGTTCTTCCTTAAAGAATGTTTCTGTGTCTGCAGCACACCAGCCCAATTCAGGAGTTCAGTGTGTGGAACTCAAAGGGCTCCTTTAATAGATCGGCCATTTTCCACTTCTTTCACAATAAGGAGGCGAAGGATTGAGTGACTGAGTTTCTTTCATGTTCACAGATGTGGATATCCACCCAAGCTTTCCTTTCTAAGCCTCTACAATCCATCCTGGGACAGGGGTATTTGTAGTACAAGGACATTATTCTGAAATCTGTCAGTTTTCGTGTTAAGTGGATTCTTGTATGTTCACGCCTGTACTTATTTTTAAATAAATTTATGTGTGGCCAGAAGAGCATTTTGAGACAGGGAGGTTACTCAAGAAGCCATTGCACTTAGAATAAATACAAGGGTGCATGTACATTGGAGAAGGGGAAGATAGCTATTTCTTTGATTTCTTTAGGAAAGTAGCTTGATGTCAGCTAACACTGACTAGAATGTCCTAGTGTCATATTTAGATGTTCCCAGGACAGACTTATACAAACTATGGTTTAAGGATTGTTTAGTTAGAAGTGTCTCTATCTCAGCCCCTAAAAATAGGTATCTGGCCTCATCTTTGTGCTTCAACAAGTTCTCCAGGTTTTTCTGCATGCTGGGATATAAGAAGTTTAATATAGGACAAGGGTTGTGCCATATCCACCAATTAGGTAAATGAAGTTTGCCCACTACTGATAAACCATGTTAAGTTTTAATTTAAATGTTTTAATTTAAAATATTATGTTCAGATTTAAGTTATGTTAAGTATTATTTTTGATATAGATCTTTAATTTAAATAACAGCAACTCGTGCTACCTAGTTTGACATTCTGTTGTTAAACTTGTATACTCTTAACCTTTGTCATGTGGAAAATTAATCAAAATTGGTACTCAAGTTCTGACATTTTTCACCTCCCAATTATTTTTCATTCTAACTAGTTGTTAGCATATTTAGAAATTGTCATTTGTAGTATATGGCTAAAAGTGAGATATAAATTTAAAAAAAGATGTTCCATATTATATCCTAATAATACAGATCTGTTGAGGTAAAGTTAAGATGCAATCAGTAATTATCATTTTGATTATATAAAAAGGTTGAAAATGTTTCTGAATTCCAAGAAATTCTCTCATCTTCTTTGCTCAAATACCTACAGTCGTAAATGTAGAGCTGTCATTATTATTCCAATTTGAGCTTCAGTAGAATAAGTTCTGAGAATAATTTACCCTTTAACCCAGATGTCTACCTATGTGTTGTCATGTTTTAAATGTTTCTGGTGGAGCACATGGTACCTTCACAGTCAGAAAAAGGTGCTTTTGTTGAATCAGACTTGTCTGTTCTCTGACTTTCTACCACCTCTGGAAATTTTCAACCCATCCATTTATTCTCTGGAGTCCTGCTGGCCAAGTACCATGATTATCATTCAGTGAGCAGCTCACCCTGTACTCAGAAGAGGCTCAATAGTGTTTCAGTTTTAATGATGCTTACGCTGGAGATGTCCTAGTTAAACCAAGACTGGGCAACCACTTAGCAGTTGGTTAATACTTGGACTATTTAGTCATTCGAAACAATGCAATTAAGGATGAATCATGACTCAGTAACCTAAACAAAATGAAATTAGCAAATGGGTGGTGCTCCCTTTGGTCTGGGAAGCTAATTCACAACCTCCCACCATGAAGTTCCCAAAAACTTTATTGTGTGTGTTTTAGGGTACGCAGACTCCAAATTCTACTCATTCTAGTACAGAGTCACTGGTGGTCTACAGCTACAGGGTGAACTTTTCAAGGAAAAAATGTTTTGAGGGAATTTACCATTAAAATCACTGGACAATGAGAACACAAGAAAGTTTTAACAAAATCAGTACAACTTGACTCTCAACTCTATCCTTTACTATGTAATTATGACAATTGCTAAATTTTATTACTTAAGATATTAAATTTAAAGTAGTAACTTATCTATATTATCATATAATACTATCATGTATATATGGGTATATATACAACTACAAATATATGCACATATTTGCTAGGGTATATCAATTTTTCTAGATTTGGAATTGTTTCTAATGCCATAAAAATAGCTTTTCTAAACAAATGTATATATATATATATATATAAACTCCTGTTTTCATTCTGCTGTGGACCTATGGCTAAAACACCTTTGAGACACCAAATATTTTAATAGAATTACGGAAATCTCGACTTTGAATCATTTTTATTAAATAAATAAATATCTTTATTCAAGCAATTTGATTACAAACATGATTATAGTTGCGTATCCGTCATAAAAAGAATATCCCCTTCACCAGTGCATTAAATCATTTAACCAGCTGTGTGAATAATTTAACCCAATTTTGGGGAGAAGCAATTTCATGAAATTATGTAACCTGCCAAAGGTCATAGCATTTGAAACAAAGGCATAATTTGAATCTATCCCATCTAGTGGTCCTTTTCTTTTCAGGATAGAGAATAGTCAGATTTCTCACCCAAAATTAAAATGTGTGTAGCAACCACCTGCCCAGGACTGAGTGTGTGTGAGAGAGAGAGAGAGAAAGAGAGAGAGAGAGACAGAGAGAGACAGAGACAGAGAGACAGAGAGACAGAGAAGAGCTGTAGAGAGAAGTTAAAGAAATCAAGTATCCTTTTTATTCCTCCTGAGGTCTGCCACTGCTGCCCAGGGGGTTCCTTGAAGAGATAGAGAGGTGGAAATTCACTGGCCAGACGTGAAAGAGAGGTCCCAGATTCAATAGAGGAAGATAGAGGAATAGATACAAAGCAGGCAACATCTCATCAATTTTTATCTCCAGCTTCCCATGGACCACCAGACACTAATCTGGTCACTATACTGGGCCCCCTTCAATGGTCTGTTTTCTCTTTTATACCTGGCATGGCTACGGAACATGTCCAAGGGTGTGTCTAGGGTAAACTTTCATTACAGTTTGGATATCCAAGGGGCGTGTCCAAGTCCAATAGTCAGGTGAGTTATTCAAGGGGCATATCCAACTCCAACTGCCATTACATCAATAGAAATGTGTTCTCTACAACAGCTCTCATTGGGAATAGAATGTCACAAGAGTGATTTTATTTTATTTGTTTTTTTCTTAGTTAAGCATTTGTTCTATAATTATGTAGAAAATTCTACAAAATTTGATCTTCCAAATATTTCACATTGGGAACTTGAAGTGGTTATTCTGTTTTTAAAATCTATTATTGTTTTAAATCATTTGGTTTACAATATTAATAATGGTTTCTCATGGACATCATTCTAGCACCACACTCACTGTGTACCCATCTCCCTCTCCCAAGAAATTCAACTCACCTACCTCTCAACCACCCCAACTAGAGTTACAACAAAATATACAATCACTCCATCCATAATTAGGGTTAGTATACAAATAGACACTTTGCCAAAGAAGAGCCATACAAATGGTCAACAGGCATATATAAAAGCATTCATTAAGATACTTCAAAAGCCTTTCTTAATAGAGAGGCCAATGGCCTTATGAAAAACCCCAGTCTGGGAGAAGGAGAAAATGGAAGAGAGAGCTTGATTTAGGACCAGGGTAAGGTCAGATTGAGGGACAGGTAAAAGAAACAGGCATACAAGGTAAAGAATAAACAGTCCAAAAAGATATAGCCAAAGGTCTGTTGAAATCTGGAAGAAAAGCCATAACTAGGAGTCAAAATAATTTAGTCACATCTTTGCTTCAAATGCCTCTTCAAACTCTCACTACTTGAAGTACCAACTCTCCACCCAGAGCCTCACTGGGGGAGGTACTTAATACCTCCAGCCAGCCAATAAGAGTAGATTTAGGTTTTTCTTAAAGAGATGGACTTCTTTTAAGACTGGTGCTGTACTGCTGCTGGAGTAAATTAGTAGTCACATAGGACAAAAGTATAGCATTTTGTGTTTGTGAGAATGACACATATCAAAAATATGAAAGTAGGCAGTTTTGGAGGGATTGTGATGAGTTAGGAACCCCCATTTATTGTTGTTAGGAATGTCATCCGGTCCATTCTCTCTGATAATATAGAAAGATATATGTAGATTTACCCAAAACAAAGGACTAGAGTTCTCATATTATTTGACAATACTGCTATTTATGAAATATATATGCAACATATCTTGGCATAGATTCCCAAAATATGTGGCTCATCTTAAGTATTCAAATGAATGCTTTATAAAGTAGAGAGAAGTAATGAAATTAATTTTAATAATATAGCCCATTTAACCTAATGTGTTCAAAATATGATATTAATAAGAAACAGCATAAAATTATCTATGATAAATGCATTTTATATAAAATCTTTAGCTTTTAGGATATATTAATTCTTATAGGCTCTGCCATTCGATTACAAAATTTTCATTAGTGACAACTAATTTATATTATTTCTACAATACTTATTGAAAAAAATGCATTATTTTTAGGTTATGTAAACACATTTAAATTATCCTAAATATGAACGAAGTGTCAGTTTTCTAATAAATATATTCTTTAATTGAATCACTTTGAGATGCACAATTACAAAGTTGTTCATGATTAAATTTCACTTATATGAGGTATAACTTCCATCACCAGTGCATGTTTCCTGCCACCAATGTCCCAATTTCCCTCCTACCTCTTCCTTACCCTCTCCTCTATCTCTCTCTGGAAGACTTTGGTTTACTTTCTCTCTCATTCTCTTCCTTTTTTCCTTTTATGCACTGTGGTTTGCAATATTGTCACTGAAGGTGCATCTAACCTTAAAATTATCATAATTGTCTTCCATATGCTATAGAAAGATTGTACTAATCTGATGCCAGAGAATACAGATTGTCAACCTGAAGAAACAACAAGCTTTCCTAAGAAGATTTACCTAGGTTCAGATATTTGAGTAAGAACAATAGTACCTTGGGCATGGTACTTGCCTTGCACACAGCTGACCTGGACTTAATTGTTAGTACCCAATATTCTCAGCACTCATGAACCTCACCAAGAATGATCCATGAGCATAGAGGCAGCAGTAAGCCCTGAGAACTGCCAGATGTGGCCCCAAATTCACTACTAATAATAAATCAAAAGTTCATCAGAAATTTAAAGCAAATACTCTACTTTAAATGGAAGGTGGTGATGATTTCACTTGTCTGAACTTTAGCTTGTTCCAACACAAGACAGAAATTACATTACTTGCCTCACAAATTTAAAAGAGTGATATAAACTGTTGGTGAAAACAAAACAAAACTCTAGTCCCAGGACAGAATACAGAATACAAGAATCTAAACACTTCTGAACAGGTACCCTAATTTCTGGTTTTCTGCATTTCGTGATCATAAGTCTTTCATGAAGAGCTCATTTTTTATACAGTGACACTGTAACCACCTAATTGTCTTGTTTTTGAGACCCCTCAAAATTCCTGATATATTTAAAATATAAGTCATACAGTGATATAATAAGGCAATATGCTTTTTGTAACCAAACAGCCCAATTTTTTTTATTTTAATCATAGTGGTTTACATGTCATTCACAGTAATATTCCAGTTACATATAAACATTGAATCAGGGGAATTCCCATCACCTTCCTAATTTATATTTGTACCTATTAAATTCTTATTCTTTTTGGTTTGCTTTTGTGTTGCAACCATACCTAGTGGCATTTAGGGATTAGTCCTAGTTCTGTGCTGAGAAATTACTCTTGGCTGGCTCTTTGCATGCAAGGCAAACAACCTACCCACTGTGCTATCATTCCAGTCCCCTTATTCATTTTCTTCATATCCACGGTTCAAATGGTCCTTTCAACACTTGTAAAAAAAATCAGTGCTGGGGCGCGGAGAGATAGCACAGCGGTGTTTGCCTCGCAAACAGCCGATCCAGGACCAAAGGTGGTTGGTTTGAATCCCGGTGCCCCATATGGTCCCCCGTGCCAGCCAGGAGCTATTTCTGAGCAGACAGCCAGGAGTAACCCCTGAGCACAGCCGGGTGTGGCCCCAAAACAAAAACAAAACAAAAACAAAAACAAAACAAAAAAATCAGTGCTACCAAGTATTCTTCTTTGCTTTATGACTTCTTAAAAATAGAACTGCTCAAAATCAGACACTATTCTTCAAATAAAAATGAATGTGATTTCCCAGAAGATAGTGGAGGTAGTAACAATGATGACAACAATTATGAAGCTTAGCATTTTATATGGACTATTTTACCTTAAACAGAGAAAAACCCTATGAGAGAGCTATAATGATCGCCCTTCATAAATGAGGAAACCTCGGGGCCGGAGCAATAGCACAGTGGTAAGGTGTTTGTTTGTCTTGCAAGCGGACAACGCAGGACCAACCCTGATTCGAGTCCCCCGAGCCTGCCAGGAGCGAATGCTGAGTGCAGAGCCAACAGTATCCCCTGAGTGCTGCCGAGTGTGACCCCCCCCCAAATAAAAATAAATAAATAAATAATAAATAAAATGAGGAAACCTCATCAAACTTACCTTACTGTGAGCTCTAATCTTTGTTATAGGGAAGTACAAGCTTGCCATTATGTTTTGTTTTATTTTCAGTCATATGCTGTGACACTCAGCGGCTGTAGTCAGAAGTCACCCCAGAGGAACAAATGTAGAAAAATCAGGGTATATCTGAAGATTTAATGCAGATTCAATGTGAACTCCAGGTTAAAATCAGACATTGGAAGCCCCAGTTTGATATTTTGTCAAATAAAGTGAGTTTTAAAATCCAGCAAATGAAAGGTGATTGGTCCCTTAAAATTATCCCAAGAAGAGTATCTACTTAAGAATGAGGAGATAGAGTACAGAAAGTGTCTGAAGACCAACAATTCTACATGTTTACAAAATTATAGAGTATTCAACACTCAAGGTCTTATAGTCTCTGTGCAATTTACTTTTCTTTTGTACAGGGGATTTTCCTCTTCATGCATGAAGAAACAGGATCAAGTGATGTGATAGAATGAAGCAGAACTGTTAAGTTAAACTGAAACTCTGTGAGATAATAACTGGAAATTGAATCAATGAAGTCACTTGGAAATAACTTCTCAACAAACGACACCACTAAGGGCAGGGCGAAAGTCTGAGAGGAAGAAAGAACTATTTGGGGGAACCAAGAGTCAAATTTAGAACTAGCTTCATGGAGGAAAATCATGTTGCATTTAGGCATTTTAAGGAACTCTACTTTTAAGACCCAAGTTCACTGAAACCATTAAAGGGATTTAGTTAGGTATAAGATAGAATCCTTTATCTTAAGACTAGAAGAACTGGAGCTTGAACCTTGAAGAAATATGCCTAAACAAGAAATTATTATTCATACTTATATTGTAGTAGCACTGACAGAGGAATGGTATGTATTTTGATATTGTAATGACCCAGGCTGAAGAAAAGTTGGGGGGGGGGCAAAAGTGAACGTGACTTGATCTATATGCTTGTATTATTGCACTGTGGACTCCACCCAATAAAAACAATACATTTTAATTCTATACAATTGTCTGGAGTCACAAAGTAAAACTTGTTCATGTAAATGCCACAGTCTATTGTGATGATATGGAATAATATAGGAGTAGAAAATTTACCACCAACTGTCTTAGAAGTTAGTGATTGACTTAACTCATTTTTTCTACCTAAGAATAATAAGCAATAGCAGAAAACTATGTGAAGATTTTCACTTAACATAAAAAATTTCCTTTATGGCAGTCAGGCTAAATGCAACCTTCCAAGGCATATTGGAAAAGGGCAAAATCATGTTCAATAGATTCAAGAAATGATCTGTGAGAAAATTATCCATAGTTAATAAATGAGATACGATGCATACATTGCAGCACTGGAAAGTCACCTCTTACTGATAGACAAAAATTAATCTTACTCATTTGTGGAATATTAAAAAAGATAGTATGGTAATAGGATCCAAAAACAATAAAGATAAATTTCAATAGGACCAGTCCATTGTAGGAAGCTTGCCACAAATTGTGGAGGATCACAATTAGGGTAGAGAAGGAACCACTATGAAAATGATAGTTGAAACAGATCACTCCGGACAAAAACGAGTGCTAGAAAGGGATAAAGTGATATTCATTAACAATAATGCAAATCACAATGTCAAAAAGAAAAATAAAAGGAAAAGAGAGAGAAAGAGAGAAAAGTAAAATGTTTGCCAAGAGGCAGACAAGGGAAGGGTGAGAGGAAAACTGGGAACATTGGTGACAGGAAATGTGCACTGGTGAAGGATGCTGTACAATATATGACTGAAACTCAGTTGTGCACAATTTCATAACTATGGTACTTAAATAAAGCAATAATTAAAAGAATTGAAAACATTCCCCAATTATATTAATTCTGTAATGCTATACCTCAGAAGATTTAATATCTCCCACAATAATGTAGTGTCTCCAAAGGGGAAAGGGATTACATTATTAAACTAATAAATCTGTAATTTCCTAATTATCACTAGTGACATAATCTGTATGAGTTTTAAGATTACTTTTGCAAGTAGTCTTGGTCATTTATAGTTATTCTTTAAAAATACTTTTGTTTTGTTCAGAAAGGGACCTTGCACATCATACAGATCTTTTAATGTATTTAATTCATTAGATTTAATTCATAAATTAGACAATTAATGAATAAATGAACAAAGTAAAAATTAGATCTCTAAATTTGTGAATTTTTTGTTCTATTTTAGCACCATAATTTAAAATACTCTTGGTAGGCTTTAACACATGAAATATTCCATCACCATCAAAGTATCTGCTTTGGGGTACCCTTGTCTACCACCCCAACTCTCACACCACCTTGTCCCTTTCATTCTTCCTGCCCTGGTAATCTTCCTACTGAAGACCAGTTTACAGATTCTATTTCCTTTGAACATTAATTATTTTCTTATGGTTTTTATATCCTTCACATGAGAGATAATTCTGTAGCTGTCCCTTTCCTTTAGACAAATTTCATTTCCCACTATAATATAAAGATCCATCCACATAGCAGTAAATTGCATAGTGTCATCCTTTCTATCTTCTCATCAAATAACACTTCATTGTATAAATGTTCCATATTTTCTTTTTCTACTTATCTGCTTCTGAACACTTGGATTATTATTAACATCACAAGAAGATTATTACTAAGAAATTAACAAAATTTTATTAGCTTTTTCCAAACACTTGTCTTCAAGGAAATCTATTTTGATACAATTGACAATAATTTTGAAACTATCCATGGAATCAACTTGGAGGGTGTCGCTATTGATAATTTATGTAGACATTCAAGAGTAAGTTTCAAACTTTTTTATAATCTGCTACCTAGTTTCCTCTGTTAATTTTACTTAATTTTGTGACTTTCTATTATATGGTGAATCTTTCCATAGTGACAAGAGTTCTTTATAGGGATCGCATTAAATATGTATAATGCTTTGGGGAGTATTGCCATTTTAATGATGTTAATCCTGCCAATCCATGAGCAGGGTATATGTTTCCATTTCCGTGTATCCTCCCTTATTTCCTGGAGCAGGGTTTTATAATTTTCTTTGTATAGGTCCTTCGTATTTTTGGTCAAGTTGACTCCAAGATATTTGATTTTGTGTGGTGCTACTGTAAATGGGATTGCCTTCTTATCTTCCTTCTCTTCCCTATCATTGTTAGTGTATAAAAAGGCCATTTATTTCTGTGTGTTGATTTTATAGCCTGCCACCTTGCTATATGAATCTATTATTTCTAGAAGCTTTTTGGTAGACTCTTTAGTATTTTCTAGGTAGAGTATCATGTCGTCTGCAAACAATGAGAGCTTAACTTCTTCCTTTCCTATCTGGATTCCCTTGATATCCTTTACTTGCCTGATTGCTATAGCAAGTACTATGTTGAAGAGGAGTGGTGAGAGCGGACAGCCTTGTCTTGTACCAGAATTTAAAGGAAAGGCTTTTAGTTTTTCTCCATTAAGGATAATATTTGCCATTGGCTTGTGGTAAATGGCTTCAACTAGATTAAGAAAGGTTCCTTCTATTCCCATCTTGCTGAGAGTTTTGATCAAGAATGGGTGCTGGACCTTATCAAATGCTTTCTCTGCATCTATTGATATGATTATGTTATTTTT
>PVKC010020010.1:0-18799 GCA_004027635.1 Crocidura indochinensis
GTAAGGCATTTGCCTTTCATGCATAAGGACGGTGGTTTAAATACCAGCATGGTCCCCCGTGCCTGCCAGGGGCAATTTCTGAGTATAGAGCTAGGAGTAGCCCCTGAGTGCTGCCCGGTGTGACCCACAAACAAAACAAAAAACAAAAAGTTGAAGGAGTCTTGGTGTGTACATAATCTGTTGCAGTGTGTGTATGTGTGTGCTTGTTATATATGCCTGGTGGAGTGAAGAAATACAGTGAGGGATGCTGGGGTATTGTCTGAGCGTCCAATGTGGTTTTGAATCCCTGGGGTCCTTACATTAAGACTGGTCTTGGACATGGTGATGCCTCACTTTAGTTTCTGAAGAAACAGCAGAGACTTAAGGGTTCAGACTGATTCTTTACTGGGAAACAAAAAGGTGGGGTAGGTGGAATGAGGCTCAAAGCCAGAGAGCACTTTTGTGGGAGTTACCAATTGCCCGTGACTGCATCCAAAGGCCCCCATTTAATGACCTTTGGAAAAGCCAAATTACCAGAGGAGGGGCAAGAAATGATCATCGCTGTCAACTTGGCTCATAGCTTTCTCCTCCTCTCCAGGTGAATTGTGGGTCCAAGTACTGAGTAACAGTAATATGAAGTCCTGAGGAGTGGTACTGAAGTGTGGGTGTCTGGTGAACTGAACTCAAGTTCAAAGGCATTGGGATGTTTAATTAAGCTCGAGAAGCAGTAGGTTAAGTAGTATTAAACTTATGTTTGCTGTAGCACAGTCTATGTGAGAGAAGAGATAACACACTCCTAATTGCTGATTACAAAATCGGTTTAATCTTCCTTCTCAGGCTGCTTTTCCATACTTTCCTCTACTGGGAAGTATGGAAGTAAAGTGCTGGCTTTATGGGTTGGGGAATGGCGGAGGGAGCTGGATCATCAGTGAGCAGCCTTTCAGGTTCCTGCAAATGAATGGGGCGGTGCAGAGATGCATTTAATTGCATTCACTGGAGAAGCAAATGATGGCAATAAACTTGTGCTAACTGTGTTTGGGGTGGGTTAGGGCAAACACTTGGCTGCCTGGCTTTCTTTCCTGCTTTCTGTGACCTGACCACCCTTTCACTCACTAGACCTAATATGATTTATTAACATGTGGGGCCGGAGTGATATAGTGCAACGGTAAGGCATTTGCCTTGCTCACAGCTGACCCAGGATGGACCTGGGTTCGATCTCCCTGACATCCCAAGCCAGGAACAGCTTCTGAGCGCTAGTCAGGAGTAACCCCTTAGTGTCACTGGGCGTGGCCCCAAAACAAAACAAAAATAAAGATTTATTAGCATGCAGTGGTACCCCTAGATAATTGAGGGTGTCAGTGAGGATCTTTCTTGGCATGACAGAAGAGGGGTGTGGTGTATGTCTGTGTGTCTGTGTGCCTGTATGTGTGAGAGTGCGTGCCATCTCCATTCCAACCAACTAGTCCCTGATTATCTGCTCTATCTGGTTTCTTAGGATAAAAAGCAAATAGCTGAAGGAAGGAAGGGCCAATGAGGCTGATATCTAGGGTTTACTAGGAACCTTGGAAAACATTCAAGGGGACACAGAACTAAGGAAGGTTGTAAACATTAGCTCAACTTCCCTTGGAACAATGCTAAGTAATGCTTATGCCCTTCTCATGATGTCAAAGGGAAGTCAGGGCATGATCTCTCTTCATGCTTCATGAAGAATTTTAATTTGTATTTTTATTATTTTATTCCTATTCATTCTGTTCCCAGAGTTTTCTATATGTGCTCTATAATACATTCTTAATTTAGATGCTTTGATCATTGATTTATTTCATCTTTATTTTTATAACAGTGGTTAAGATGAGAAATTAACATTTTTGTAGTTTTTAGTGTGTGCCAATAGTTTGATATGTTAGTATTATAGTCAGTCAAAATATTAAAGCCCTTTGTAATGATTTCTATGTTGACCAGTGGATTTATTTCAAAGTAAGTGTCTTTGTATGTGATATATAGGTATATGCTTGAAAGTTGGCAATCAAATCTTGGTGATGAAAACATAAAGTTGATTTTTTTATGAATAAAGAAACTATCATACATCTACACAATGGAATAATATGCAGCCATTAGGAAAATGAAGTCATGAAATTTGCTTGTATACAAATAGATATATAAAGTATTATGATAAGTGAAATGAGTCAGAGGGAGAGGAAAAGACATGGAATTATCACATTCATTTGTGAAATATAAAAATATGCACATAATGCCCAAAGACAATAGAAATGAGGACCAGGAGGACTGATCCATGTTAGAAAGCTTTCCAGAAAGGTGATGGTCAGGGCAGAACAGAAAGGACCACTATAACAATGATGGTTGGAAATGATCACTCTGGACAAGAACTGGGGGCTGAAAGGAAGTAAAGTGATATTCCTGATACCCTTTCAGTAATAGTATTCCAAACCATGATGCCTAAAAGAAAATATGGGAGGGGATAAAAAAGAAGAAAAGTGTTTACATAGAAGTTGGTGATCGGAGGAAACTGGGGAGGGAAACTGAGGAAATGTACACTGGTGAAGGGATGGGTGTTGGAATATTGTATGACTGAAACTCAACCATCAACAATTTTTAAACTCTGTACCTCATGGTGATGCAATAAAAAATTATTTTTTGAGTGTTTTAGGGTACACACAAAAATACATTAAAATTAAATACATTTAAATTAACTATACTTCTAAATGTTCAAATGCATTTTAAAGTATCTAATTATTAATATGTAAGTATGTATTTGTTTTAATTATAATGCTAGTTTATAAGAATGAATATGCTTATATGTTTTAGGGATATAATGTTCACATGTTACCATGCCTGCCCCTATGTGTCAATATTCCACCTCCTTTGGGACCCTTCCTATCCCAAATGCATTGGTTTCATAGTTATTGTTTTAATAAATATTTCTAACTCAGAATGGTATAACTGATGTCAATTCATCAGTTATTTCTGAAGTTTAAAGAACTTTCTGGACTGGAGTGCCTTCATTTTTTAAGTTGTTTTCAGGATTGTTTAAGAATATGATTGCTCTAAGTGTTTGCTATAGTCTCTCTCACACACACACACACACACACACACATGCACACACACACACACATTCACTCACATCCCTAAGACCACATCCATACATCTTCTTTAGGTCAAGCTCATTAACTGTGAAGTTCCAACCTTTATAATCTTCTGATTGCTTTATTTATTTCTAGAAAAGATACATTTTACTCTCTCACTTTGTAGATTGATTTGTCAATAATAGTCCTGCAATTTTTCTTTGAAATGAATCCATCCTAATTTTCACAGATAAATACAGAATGATATCTGCCTAATAAGAAAATTTCTGATCTTGATAACAACTCTTTTTATTCATAAGACAACATTTCACACCAAACCCTAGTTTATCTGGCAGACGGCCAGATTTTTCCAGTCATTTTAATTTAAAATTTTAATTTATATATTACATATCATTGGAAGTTTTAATAATCAATCTGACATTCTTTTGTCTATTAACTTATAAATATAAATCTGTTTACAAGCATGACTAATACATGTTTCTTTTTGGCATAGAATATCTACTGTATTTGATCTACTTGCCTGTGCTTTGTTGATTTTATTTTTTCATTCTAACTGTGTTTTCAAATTTCAGTTTGGAAGTATTCACTCTTTTTCAATTCTTGAACCTATTGTTCCTAAATATTTTATAAATTTAAAAATTTTAGGGAACAAAGAGATAGTACAGTGGTAGGATGAGTGCCTTGCATGAAGCCAAACTAGGTTCAATATTCAGTACCAAATATAGTACCCCAAACCCACCAGAAGTGATCCCTGAGTACAGAGTCAGGAGTAAGCCCTCAGTACCCATGGGAATAGCCCATGCTCAATCAAACAAAAATTCGAAGTTCTACCTTAACCAAAATGTTTTCTCAACAAACCATAATAGAATATTAAACACTTTTACTAACCCCTGCCTTAGATTTTATGTGTTTTTCTTCTAATCCATAAATTAACAATTACGAAAATGCTTTTAGATTTGATATCATAAAGCTTGTTCTCTAAGGGACAAATTTGCAAGTCAATATTTTTTTTGCTACAATGAATAACTCTTAACTTTTCTGTTGTGTACACAAGTACTGATATAGGAACACAAACGAGCAGTTATGTTCTAAAAAAAAAATCTTTGTTTTCAAAGATGGGAGGTGGGCAATTCAAAGTTTGGCAACTCTTGCTTTAGATTGTCTTACCTGGTCTTTGCTTTCTTTTGGGGAGTTGGGCAATTGGGTCACACCCAGTGATGCTCAGGGCATTTTCCTATCTCTGTGCACAGGCATCACTCCTAGCAGTGCCCAGGGTACCTGGGAACATGTGGTACCAGGGATGGAACCAGGCATCGAACCAGGCACAGTTGCACACAGACAAAAACCTTAACCCCTGCTCTCTTTCTCTGTTCTCCATGCATTTTCTCCCCTTAACACTGCTTCTTGAATCTCTGACTTTTGTAGCAGGCTAAAGAGTGTGTTTTGGATGGTTTATTAGTGGGTTTTGCTGATCAGAGATTAATTATTCTTGGATGATCACAACATGCAGGGTATATTTTCTCTGAATACATTACAAAATAGCACATCATTTTGTTTTTAATATTCATTAAAATTCAACCCATATCTTCATGAATTAGTAAGAAAATTTCCAACTTAATTTTTGTTAAGCAGTTTTTCCATCTTCACTGTCATAGAACTGCATTTTAAAATTGACTCTCTTCATTATGAGGCATTAAAAAAGAGAGAGACTCTTAGCACTTTCTAATTTTTATTACCTCCTTTTCTAGTATTC
Source organism: Crocidura indochinensis (assembly GCA_004027635.1). NCBI lineage: Eukaryota > Metazoa > Chordata > Mammalia > Eulipotyphla > Soricidae > Crocidura > Crocidura indochinensis. Next base: position 4,834 of record PVKC010020010.1, read on the forward strand.
ATAGTTACTGTTAAGCAGATCTGGAGACAAGTTGCTCTGAAATGGTTTTTTTTTAGGTGATTTGACATTGCTCCTTGACTACTTAAAGACATTTCAGACTTGCTATTGGTGTTCTGTGGTTTTGATGCAAGCCTAAAGAAACCAGGAGTTGAATTTGGTGTTACTAATTCAAAACCTGTCTGGTTGGGAAAAACACTGAATATTAAGAATGACTCTGTCATCTTTCCCTGAAGGATAAGAATAGATGGGAATCTTAATATGAAATCTTAATTGCAGTCACACAGTGTACCTCAGGGAATCAACCCCTGAGTTAATCATCCTGGCACCCACCAGTCCTGAACCCATTCTTCCTAAAATGTGTTCTCTATTTTCTTTATAAAAATTCCTTCTTGTGACCATGCAGGAAAGATGGTTACAATGAGGACATGCACTCCCCCATCTTGCAACCTATCATTTTGTTACCAATAAAGCTCTTCCTCGATCCAAGTCTAACTTCCTTACCAAGTCTCTCATTTGATTGACTCTCATGCAGCTATGGAGAGGAAGCTTCCAGGCTATAAGGTTTTACTCTGAGGTACTCACAAAAACTCTTTTAGGTCTGCTTTAGATTTATTCTTACCCTTGAATCAGACTTACACTTTACTACTTGGGGGAAATTCTTATTCATTACCTCTTTTAATATTTTTCTTTCTGTATTCTATAGACATGGTCTTCTTTTGGGAATAGTGGTAATTTATATGGGCATTTCTCTCTCCCACAGGTTCCAAGATATTCCAAGTGTTCCACAGATGAAACTTTTGTAAATGGGGAGCCATAGAGCAAGATTAGGGAACTACATGATAGGATAAAAGACAGAAGAAGGAACATCCTAAAGGAAGCATAGTCAAAAATCTTGAGAAATGGGGACCAGAGCGGTGACGCAGGGGTAGGGCATTTGCCTTGCATGCGACTGACCTAGCACAGACCTCAGTTTGATCATCTGGCGTCTCATATGGTCCCCCAAGCCAGGAGCGATTTCTGAGCACAAAGCCAGGAATAACCCCTGAGTGTCACTAGGTGTGCCCCAAAACAAACAAAAAATGTTGAGAAACACTGACTTAGACATATCATAGAGTTCTTCCTATCCTTGCAATTCCCTATCTTACGCCCTGTGTGCTACATTGGAGGCTCTCTCTTCCTGTCAACTGCTAGTGCAATTATTCTCTTTCCAGGTTTTGTTAGTTCTTTTAAGAAAATACAGTTCTGAATTTAAAGGATGTAAATGTCATTTTTAGAAGTTGCAATTGATTTTCTTTTCAAATCCACCTTATTTTGGAAATCGCTTAATTCATACTCATTTTTTATTATACCTTTTCTTTAACCATATCAAAAGCTCTTATAATCTATACTGAAAGATTATTTTGCATGCTATTTTTCCTCTTCTGGTGTATATTTTTTATTAGTTACTTAGTTGTTTAGCACAGTGTTAAGACTTCTTCTCCTCCCCCCATTTGTCAGAGCCATCTGTTTCAACAGAACCTGAATTAAATCTCCTTGACTCTGGTGTCCTTTTGTCTTCTCCCTGCAGTGTCAAGAGAGGAGAATGCAGAGGGAAAAGAGACATGAGAAGAAGGGGATGGAGAAAAGAGCAGGAGGGGGCTGGAATGGAGGCCAGTTCTTTGAGCTGTTGATTTTTACTTTTCCTCCTAAATGTTGGTTAAGGACCTCAGTTGGTTAAGATTCTCAGTGATGTTGCACTTGGATTTGGGGTGTTTTGCCTCACATCAGCAGTAAGAAACTTTCTCTTAAGCAGCTGTTCCAAGTCATATTATTCTTCTCCCATCTTGATATGGCCTTGCTCAGATCTAATTTTCTCTTGCTCTCTACCTCTGGAAGATGCCAAAAGTGAGCTCAGAAATATGGGGCATAATGGTTTGATCTGTGGGAAGAAGACAGAATAGATTCCCGAGTTTCTTTCCCTTCCCAGTCTCTCCCTCCCTCAGAATACCTTGTCTTATTTATTTTCTTTACTGCATTGCTAATCCTTGTTATTGCTGAAGGTAATTAGCTTTGAGCAATTATAATCATCCTCTTTTCCATCTCTTGCTTTTCTCCTAGGCAGGGGACCACAAAGGTGAGACACTGAGGTTGTAGGGGGAAGGGTTTTGTTGTCAAAGCATTTTCTGCATTAAACCTCTTTTTCTATATCCTTCATCCTCAAAACCAGCCTGCTTCTATAAAAATCCGAAATATTTGGACAATATCTTAAGAGTTTCACCTTTATTAGACTCTTTTTTGTTTGTTTTTCTTTTTTAGGGGGTAGGAGTTTGGGCTTGCCTATGGCATAGAGGTAAAGAGAGCTAATTCATTCTCTTTCCTCTAGACTTTCAAAAACAATTCTGGAATAAATCTACATCCCTTTGGTTTTTGAAAAGTGCCTATCTTTGTGCTGGCTTGAAATTTCTTTTTAAAGTTTTCTGTTAGTTTAGAGAGTTGAAGAATTGTAAACCTGCTTTATCTCTTTAGAAAACTTCAGTGATATGTTCAAGAACCACGAATGTCACTTTTGGTGGCAGATAAGGGTTTTTGGACCAGAAAGACTCACATTGAAATTCCACCTTCACTTTTTATGACAACATTGAGCAAGTTGCTTATTCTATATGTGTCTTTGGTTGTTTTCTTCAATATGGCTATAACTGTTACTATTCTAAGGTTCTGAGACAAATACATGGGTACACCAGACTTGTTTTTTTACATGGGGATCATACCAAGGACAGCTTGAGAAACCCCCACTTACTTAAAGATGAAGAGTGTGAAGCCCGATGGAGGGCTGATCTGGGTGATCCATCCATCAGATGTTTAGGGTTAGAGAGCACTCACCCCAATAGTAAAAATATGTCATCTCCAGAAGGCCTCAGGAAGAACAAATGATGGAAAGAAATTATGGGTGAAAACTTGGGGAACCAGGTGAGAGTGAACTGGAAAGGATGTGAAAACTTCTGGAAGCTATTAAAGATCTCCATGCTCTCTGTCATTCAAAGGAAGCCTAGAACTCATTTATTTAGTAAAGAAAAATTACAGATGTTTAGAATATCTAGAACATAGATTTATGTTTAGAATATCTAGAAGCACCAAGAAAGATGATTGGAAAGAATGTGGCAGATTATATTAATGGTTTACAGCAATATTGATCATACTCCAAGTCTTCTAATAGTTCGACATTGATTTTCCTTTCATTCAAAATATCTGGGTGGGGGGGGGCAAAAAATATCTGGGCAGACTCATGATGCTATGTGACTTTTAAGCAAGATCCTGAAAGTAAGTACATTTTTGTCTATACTTGAGAATGGCCAAATATTTGTGAATAATCAGGATCCCAGTTGAAATCAATGCGCATAGTGGAGTTCTGGGTTGACCAACTGCACCAAGTTATCTGTCATGTCAGTGCGTCATCTAAGAAGTGTTTGAGTATTGGGTCTGACCTTGTTAAATTCTTCACTGCCATGGGAACAGACAAGAACTGATCATGCAGGACTGCAAAAATTCTTATTTGGAGACAAAATAAAGAATATAAAGGATTACTAGTGTTCGGTTTTGTGAAGATTTGCTACACTTACAATTGTTAACTGATATAGTTAAGGGAAGAGTAAAAAAGCAGAGACACCTTTTTGGGGTCATAATTCTTCAGTCAAGAAATGGAGGAGTTAGCTAAGACACTGATCAGTTAATTAATCAGATAATCATGACATGCCAGGCACTGTCCTATATCATGGCAATCTTGTATGAACTAGGACAAATTCCCTTTGCTCAAGAAATTGACCAGAGAATGTACAGTAAGGCTAGAGGGTGGGACCCTAACACCATTTTGTCCTATTTACCAGAGGACATGTGCTTTCTATAGACAACACTAACAGAAACTTCTTTCCCAATTGCCTTAAAGTAAAAATGCACAATGACAGACACAAAAATTCTGGCCTTCGAAGAGCAAGAAAATGACTTTGGCTTTACTTTCTCAGTCCTGCTGACCACGCTGGGAAGTAGGTTTCTGGTTTATTATTGCTTTTGTCTTTGTCTCTATTAAAGAAAATCTTCACAGGGCACTTTCCTTGCTCCTAACATTCTGTGATTTTAGTTCAAAGCACCAAAAAGCACTTACTATTTGCATCAATGATTATGACTTTTTTTTCAGAGGTGGAGAGTGGGAGGATCACCACAGTATTCTTTTCAAGTGCTCTCAGTCCCTGATCAAAGAGAGGTTTTAGAGTCTTAGTCTCTCTGAGATTGAATATAAGATTATTCCTGACGTGGGACTTTTAGTAAATCAGTTTTTTCTTAAGGGAGGCTCACTCTTAGAGCGAGTGCGCGAGAAAGAGAGAATGAGAGAGAGAAAGAGCACATGCAGTAAACATTATACCATAACCATAAAGTTTCTACACAAATACCAAATTTTTAAAATTATTTTTGTTAGTTGGAGGTTTAGAACTTGGTGTTCAGAAAATGAAACATTAGCCTGAATATTTCATTTGATAAAAGAATAATTATTGAATATTGTACTATGTACGAGCAACAGCTCCAATTTCTGTCCATTTTCTTTTAGCTGCCAAGTGCAGACACCTATCTCTCCACTGTTTTATCACCATCATGAAGAGCTATGTCCTGTTTTGTCTCCTCTGCCAGCTCAGACTTGCACTGACTGCCATTACTCTGGTGAAAATGGCTGTTGTGTTATCAGGATTTTCTTTGTTGCCAAATTCTTAGAACGCTTCTTGCTGTTCAAGTGGTATTTGGTGTTGTTGACATGTTCCCAGTTTTTGGAACTTGGTTCCCCTGGGCCTCTGTGTTTACATGCTTGGCTCTTCCTTCTCTGATTGCTTTCTCTGCCTCTGTGGCTGCTTTACTTTCCTATTTCTTTCTTCTTTCTACATGTGATGGTTACCAAGGGTTTAGTTCCTTATTAAATTGTTTCCAGTCTCCTGAGATACTATCATCTGTTTCCAAACTCCCTTCCATGTAATAGACATAGAAATTCTAACAACTCTCAAAACCCAGACTATTTTTGTTCTTCAAATACAAATGCCCTGTAATCACTATTTGGGAATGCAGATATAAATGAACCACAATGTCTCGTGTCTCCAGCAGGGAGTTTACTGTGAGTTAAGCTCAAGAAGATATCTATATACCATCTGTGCTTTTTTCAGTGTGGAATTCTCTCTTAGACCCAGTATATAGGGGCTACTTAATACTTAAAGTAAGAAGGGCCTGGCACAGTACAGTAACAAAGTCATAAAACTCTGAGATCAATCCTCAGCTCCTCCCATCTGGCCTTAGTGGGATCTCAGTGACTTCTGTTTGGGATACCAGGTGCCACAAGTTTGTCATCTCAATGTACCACAACCAAGAAGTGCAAGTAAAATGCTTAAAAGCCAAGACCTCTACATGGCCTCTACTGACACAGAAGCAACTTTAAAAAATTTATTTTTAATTCTTGTGAAAAGACAGATGGCTATGTCTAATAAAATAAATTTAGAAATAGGCTTCAGGTCACATGATCCAAAGCAATTGCGTTCATCACACTCAAGTGACTAAAATGGGTGACATGGATGATGGATGCAAAGTAGGGCTTTCTATAGGTGATTGGAAGCACCACTGAGATCTTGAAGCAACATAGCCCCCCTGACTAGCTGATTTGTATGTGGAACCATTATCAAATGCTGTGCTGGAAACAGCCAAATGAACTCTAGCTAGTTCAAGCCCAGTAAAGTTTACTGAACAATCCTGTAATTTTTGGAGTGGAAGATAGAATAAAATAACTGGGCATGAGGAGGTAAGGTAGCAACATGCTATAAGCATGAATGGGCTAAATATACAAACTATGCTGTGTCCATACATGGATTTGTTCCACCCTACAATGCATGACCTTCTTTAGTATGTTTGGAGCCCTCTCTCATCATAGTGCTGCCAGCAGCTCCTGGTAGGTGCTTAGGAAAACAGATTGGAATAAAGGACTAAAGGAACCAGATAATGGAGAAGTTTAGAGGACATCACATAGCTTCCAATTGCAAGTCTTTCATAGGCCAAGAGGAATGCTCTGGACATTTGCAACTCATAGTCTAAGCAAAAGACTTTTATATTCCACAGGGAAGCCAGGAATAGCAACTGAGTTGCTCTTGAGACTCTGCCATCACTCTGGCCACTGCCAAGTCAAATAAAAACAGATCGTGAAAGGCACCTGGCCTGCCCATGCTGCTCTCATGAGGGGAGCATCATGGATGCTGGCGCCAGCGAGGGTGCAGTAATGTTCCTGGGGATGTAGCGCACTTGAGCTTTGACAGTTTCACATTTTTCTTTATTTCCGTGAAGGCAAGATCCTGACAGGGCTATATTTTGCCACCCACTTTCGCTGTTTTCCGGTAAATCGTAGGAGTGAGAGAGGGGAAATAGAGATGCCTTATTAATCAACTCAGTTTCAACTCCGCAGGCCCCATCTTGGAAGGCCAGGCAGGTCTGGCAGTGTCCCTTAGAATACACGGCTCTGGGAGGAAAGCCGGAGAGATGCTTGGTAGACTGGAGCCGGCTGCCGCCCAGTGGGCACCACACCACATTAGCATGTTACGGTTCTGGGCACTACATACACCCTTCTCACTACCACCCCTCACCCTATGGGTACTACATCTCTGTTGGCACATTGTCACATTTTTTAGATTTCTTTCACCCTCATTTTTTGGGCTACTCCAAATAGTGCTTAGGGTCTACTCCAGGCTCTACCCTCAGGAATCACTCCTGGCTGGGCTCAGGGGACAATTTGGGGCACCAAGAAATGAAACCAGGTTATCTGCATTCAAGGCAAGTGTCTTATCCTCTGTACTATTTCCCCAGTTCCACATTTTTAGATCTTTATCCTCTTTCCTTTTTTGTTTCGGGATCTCAGGGAGCTTGCAGGTCACCCCTTTTTCCAGATATGCTGCCAGGTTCTTTGGGGCCAGAGCCCTCCAAAGTGACCAGATCTGTGCTTTCTTCTTTCTTAATTTCATCCCAAATGTGAGTCAACTTGTCTGAAAGGTTCAATACCGCAGTACCATGGACCACCAGGGTCACTCTGACCCACAAGTGACAGTGCTCAGGGACCACACAGTATCAGGGATTGAGTCAGGGCTTTGCCCAACAAATCATGCACCCTGACCCTGTCCTAGCTCCATGGGCACAATCTTCAATAATCTGATGCTAAAATGCCTGAAAGGAAGGTATCATGGAAAACACCTTTGAAGAGTGAGGATAATTTAATGATCTGCATCTTCCATCTAGATTTTCCTTTGCACAACCAAGGACTCTATCTACTGGACTGCTGTGTGGACATGGCAGTCTGGTAGGCATTTTGTTGCCAGCTTTCAGGACACAGCAGTGACAAAACCACACAATAATCATTATTTGCTCCAGACTGAGGCCTCATCCTCCCTTCCTATTTTATCTCTGTGCAGGAAGGACTGTGTTGAGGTGAAGAAATTGGTGGTTAAGGGAATGCCAGTTCGCTCCTAAGAGCTCAAGCAACTCCTTGACCTAGAGTAAGATGGGGTTGCTGTGTTAGGGTGTCAGCTGCTCAGAGCCTTGTCTCTGGCATTGGCCACCAGGTAGCTTGGTTTCTGATGCTTATGCTGTAGCAGCCCAGATTTAATCCAGGCCCCCTTGATGCCTGTGCCAGGTTTCTTCAACTTTAGCTGATGTCCCTGTCCCTCCATGCTCGAGAGCAGTCAGACTGGGTCACTTCAACTTCTTAGGACTTCCCTTTGCTCCTCTGCATAGTCTCAAAGATTGGAGATGGTTAGTGCCCAAGTTTATGAGGCCACATGTGGGAAAACTCTTGACCCCTGGGATTGAAGTTAGGCCCTGCTTTGGCACATAACTATCAGGCAGGCAAGAGGGAATTAGTGGGGGATAAATCAATTTAATCATGTGCTAAAATTAAGAAAATTACCATGTACAGTCAACAGTGAGTATTATTAGCTACCTAGGATGGTCAAGTACATTGGAGGGAGATGGCTCAGAGACTAAAAGCACTTGCTTTGTGGCATGGGGTCATGAGTTTGATCCCCAGTGTTGCCACATGCACTGAGCACAGTTCTTTCAGCTCTGCTGTTTGCACATGGTTTCTAATCTTTTTGCTGCCAAGTTAGTGAACTTCTGCTAGACAGGACATGTAAGCCTGAATGTAACATGTAAGTCTCACAATCAAGTATGTCATTGCAGCAGCAGCATCAACAGAAGGAAGAATGGGGCTGAGGGTGGGGAAGAGATGATAGAAATATAAACTCTGGTGAAGCCCTCATATCTAATTCTGAGCCTAATTCTGCTAAGTTGCACATGTCTTCTTTCTAAGTTAAAGTCATTAAAAAGCAACCCCATTTTTAAATCAATGACATCAATGCTATAAATTTTCAGTTCAAAGTCTAACCCTCAGTGATGTAACCTCATCATGTTGCTTGTTTTATAGGAATATACACTTTGTTCCCTCTAGATAAATAACAGTAAGTTTGAAGATAAAATTCTTTTTACCATATTTCTATTTCATTTTGTTCTGTTTAATTACTAGTTTGCATTAGGGGAAATGTTGTTTTATTACTTCATATATGGAAATTCTTTGTTTTGCATTATAAGTGGGGTTAAAAAGTTCACTTCTTAAACTGAAAAGATTTAGGGGCTGGAGTAATGCATCATTGGTTTGAATAGACTCTACCTGCAAGGGACCCGGGTTCTATCCCTTGTCCTCCATAATCTCTCAAGCATCAGCTAAAGCAACCCTTGAGTACAAAATCAAGAATAATCCCTGAGAATCTCCATCTATAAGCCACTCCCAAACAGAAACAAACAAAAAAATCAAAGGGACTTTCAAGGGGCAGGATATTAGGCAAGGGGCCTTTTGGTGGTGGGTTGGCACCTGGGAGTGGTGACGTTTATAAACTTGGAGGAGAGAGATTGAACCCCTGAAACTCTATGATGCAGTAAGCTACTGAGTTGTCAATAAGAAACACATTAGACTCCTCATATAAAAAACTTCAGTGATCTTAATAAGTAATAAGAAAAGCTATCATACAGTGGGCTTTATAATACTTTTCAGAACATTCAAAACATTTTTGGTCTCTACTATAAATTTGTAAAAAAAAATGAATAAAATAAGACAAATATGTTTGGTACAAAGTAATTTAAAATACCGAGAAATAAATGTCTTACTTCTTTGTAAAAAATAAATGTATTGGGGCCCGGGAGATAGCATGGAGATAAGGCGTTTGCCTTTCATGTTAAAGGTCATCGGTTCGAATCCCGGTGCCCCATATGGTCCCCCGTGCCTGCCAGGAGCAATTTTTGAGCATGGAGCCAGGAGTAACTCCTGAGCACTGCCGGGTGTGACCCATAAACCCAAAAAAAATGTATTTGAAGAAATTTGTTTAGCATCTGATTTTTCTCTTTATGGCCTAGGATACATTTTGGCAATAATCCTGCTTTGGGTCAGCTTTCACTTTGGGGTGCAATGTGGTTTATGGGGTTTCTTCTCACTCTGGCCCTCAGTTTTTGGAATTGTTGGTGCTTTCAGTGTAAACCATGTCTGATCATTCCCATCATCTGTCGGGTCTTGACAGCATAACTCAGGCAGGCGCCTTAGAGCTCTTTGTGAATCTGTCTTCTTTGTGCAGATGTTTGTCTTCAATCTCCCAACCTATGTCTAGGGTCTGGGTGCATCATCTACATTAGGACCTAATTTAACTGCTGGTTTTATCATGGATTTCTGGCCTTTATTGGCCAACTTTTTCTTTCATTTCGGGTTTCCACTAAATGTCACCAAAAACTGTCATTTACCGAGGAGCAGGTGCCATGCCTGATCATGCTACAGAGTGTGTACAAATTGAGGGACAGACACATACTACAGATAGATATGATTTGTGAACTGAAGAGCCAGCACAGAACTTAGTCATTTCTACATTTACTCATAGTTTATTTTTCTCACTGACAACTTGCTCTCTAGTTTCTATTTATCTTTTGTAGATAGAGAACTAAGCACCTTTCAGAACCTAAGAAATTCTGTCTTGATTGCTCACAATGGAGTTTCAGTTGTACTTTGTTCAAGCCCCACTCCCTCCCCAACGACTACTTCCCTTCATTAATATCCACTTCCCTTCACCAATTTCCAGTTTCCCTTCTGTCCCTAAGCCTGCCTCTATGGCAGACACTTTCTCCATTTTTCTTTTTAGACTCTGTAGTTTGCAAGACTGCTGTTGAAGGAGTACCATGCATTCACTTTACCTCATTCCAGCATACAGTTCTTGTTTAAAGTAATTATTTTCTACTATCATAGTCATAGTGGATCCTTCTCTGACCTAGTCTCTCTCCCCTCATTGTGGCAAGCTTTCTGTTAAGGACCAGTCCCCATGGCCTTCATTTCTATTGTCTGGGTATTATTCAGCTATTATATTTCTTTAGATCTTGCAAATGAATGTGATCATTCTATGTCGCTCCTTCTGCTGACTCCATACAGCACAAGATTCAGCAAATTTCGCGACTTCATTTTTTTTCTAATGGCAGCTTAGTATTACATTGTGTAAATGTAACATAGCTTCTTTATCCACTTGTGTGTTCTTGGGAACTTGGATAATTCCCAGATTCTGACAACTGTGAATAATGCTGCATTGAATATAGGAGTTTGGATGGCTTTTCTGCATTGTGTTTTGAGGCTGTTAAGATATTCCCAGAAGTGAAATTACTGGATTTAATGAAGCTCAATCCCTAGCCATTTTTTTTAAAGGAATGTCCATATTATTTTCCAGAAGGGCTATACCAGTTGACATTCCCATTAACAGTGCCTGAGCATTCCTTTCTCCCCTCATCCAGGCCAACTCTGGTTGTTTTTGTTCTTTGTGATGAGTTCAAATCTTTTTAAGATGAATTGTTATCTCATTGTTGTTTTGATTTGCATTTCTCTGATGATTAAAATATAGAGCATTTTTATTGACTTTTGACCATTTGTACTTCTTAGCCAAGTTTATGTTCATGTCTTCTCATGTCTTGGTGGGGTTGGATATCTTTTCTTATACAGTTCTATCAGTGTTTTATATATCTTGGATATTAACCTTTATTTGGGAAGTGTGGTGAACAAATAATTTTCCCAGTCTGTGGGCTGTCTTTGTATTCTGGTCTTTATTTCCTTTGAGGTGCAGAAGCTTCTTAATTTAATGTAGTTCCTTTTGTTTATGTTTGCTTTTTCTAGTTTTATCAGTGGCATTTAAAGAAGCATTTAGTTTCAATGTCATGGAGAGGGCTGCCTATGTTTTCCTCTACGCAGTTTATGAATTCAGGTCTGATATTGAGGACCTTAATCCATTTTGTTTGACTTTTATGCATTGCATCAGGGAGAGGTTTAAATTCATTTCTTGCATGAGACCCACCAGTTGAGGATTGTCCTTGCTTTACTTCATGATTTTTTGCCCTTTTATTGAAGATAAATTGATTTCTGGATTTGTCTTGATTTTTAAACAGTGAACTCCTTATTGGGTTGGTATTTAAGTGTTTCATAACTGCTTGTAACTGTTCACTATATACTTGCTCCTGTCCCCCACTTATATCTGGAGGGAATGCCATGAACTTTGGCTTTCTATAAAGTGTTTGCTCATATGTTTTTAGATGGTTAAAGCACAGAGAAATAAAAGAAAAAAATTGAATGATATTGTTGAACATATTTCTGAGTTGTCTTACATATAAACACCACCTTTAAGTGCAGAAGCTTTTGTTTGCTTGTTTTGAGCCACACCCGGCGGCACTCAGGGGTTACTCCTGGCTCTGCCTTCAGAAATCACTTCTGGCTTAAGGAATATATGGGATGCCTGGGGATCAAACCCGTACCCATCCTGGGTCAGTCACATGCAAGGCAAACACCTTACCACTGTGCTACCACTCTGACCCCTTAGTGCAAAATCTTAACTATTCATTCAATATTGCAGTTAAGTGTCATTTCTGAGAAGCACTATTGGACATGAAGAAATGAAGGTATTGGAGGCCACCCATTATAAAGCAGTAGTTTGTTTGTGATTGTAACTTATAGATGATCTTCACAGTTGTTAGATTCTGTATTTGCGAATTCTCTTGATAGGCTGAAAGCCATTTTCTGTCAGTACTTACTAACCTTCTCTATCTCTATCTACCCATCCATCCACCCTCCCATCCATCTATCCATCCATCCATCCATCCATCCATCCATCCATCCATCCATCCATCCATCCACCCTTCCATTCATCCATCCATGGTTATGGGCCATTCCTGGTGGCACTCAGGTGTAACTCCTAGCTCTGCACTCAGAAATTACTTCTACCAGGTTTGGGGACTATAGGATGCCGGGGATCAAACCTGTGTCTGCCATGTACAAGGCAAACATCCTCCCCATTGTGCTATTGCTCTGGCCCCAGCTTCCACATTTATTGACAGATTTGCAAGGAACAGCAGCAAGAAGTCTGAGCTGATCACATGCACCACAGTATAGGACAACATCTACCAAAGCTATCCCAGGTCTCTCTGCTTCAGCTATAGAGAGGACCAGAGGATGAAGACAAGATGTTGGGTTTAGGGCTGCCCAAATGACAGATGCTCCTGATCTGGCAGTCAGTGGACAGGTGTTTAAAGCTGAACTCTGAAGTACTGATGCTTGTTAATGGGATGGGCACAAAAAGTTCTATTACAGTTTCAATTTCATGTTCTATTTAGAAAAATAGAGTGACATAATGTGTTGTTTCTAGGATACAAGGTTATAGTCCACGTGAGATACATATCTGCAGATCAATAACTAATTTAGTGTTTGTGGCAACTTAAAGAACAACTGTAGGAACTCCAAGAATTGACTCCACCTAACGTGTAAATTATATATTAATACTGTTGTTAACATGTAAGGTTTTTCTCACTCTTTGTTAGATTGTTGGGAAATAGGACCATACAATGGGAACTCCCGAATTCCTATTGCTATGACAAAGATTTAAAACATTCAGGCATATTCACCCAAATTCTAATTTATTCAGTGGAGCGGCACTATAAAAATGTGTTTCCAGTTTAAAGTAAATGTATTTCACATTTCAGTGACTAAATATAAAACTGTGTGCCTGAATGGTGGAAGAAAGGAAAATTCATAGTTCTGGGAGTCCTAATGGTCAGCAGAGATTGGCCTAAGCTATTTCTTTTCCACCCACACATTTTTCTTACATCTTAGCATTTATTTGTTATTTTAACTCTCACATCTTTATTACTAAAACTTCAAAATATACAGAAACATTCAATGAAATTATATGGTGACTCCCTGTAGCCCCCACCACTTAGATTCATTTTTAGTTTGTCATATGTTTTTACATATCGAGAATGCATGAAAATACTATTCCTTGAACCATGTATAAGTTGGAGAAATCATGAGCTTTTATCCTAAATTAATTTATCAAACATATCTAGGAATAAGAATAAATCTCTATAGCATTCTTCATACAGCTGTGAACCTTGTAATTCTCTGATAAGATCTAATATCCATTTCCTTACCCATTTTCTTGCCACATATCTTTTATATCTTTTGAGTCAGTTCGTTGTTATACTTTACATTTTGTTATTTTTTCTTTTGGAGGGAGCATACCCACAGTGATCAGTGCTCACTCCTGAGCAAACTAGGAGATTAAATTTGTGTCATCTGCAAGCCATGCATACTACTATACATATGCTATCTTTCTGAATCCTGAGTTTTTGTTTGTTTCTTTAAACACCTTAATTTAGGACAGACTTCAAACTTTTTAATCTAAGAATTAAAAACTTAACCATCAATAATCATTTATGTATGGGCATTATAATTAAATAACACCATATTTATTCGAATATAACGGACACCCATGTATAACACGCACCCCTAATTTTTTTATTAAAAAAAATCGGTATAAAATTTTGTTTCACACCAAGCATTGTAATTGACAAAAAAAAAAAAAAA
>PVKC010020011.1:0-18812 GCA_004027635.1 Crocidura indochinensis
TGTTGAATAGGAGTGGTGAGAGAGGACAGTCTTGTATTGTGCAAGAATTTAGAGGAACGGCTTTTAGTTTTTCTCCATTGAGGATAATATTTGCCACTGGCTTGTGGTAGATGGCCTTAACTATATTGAGAAAGGTTCCTTCCATTCCCATCTTGCTGAGAGTTTTGATCAAGAATGGGTGTTGAAATTTATCAAATGCCTTCTCTGCATCTATTGATATGATCATGTGATTTTTATTTTTCTTGTGGTTGATGTTGTGTATTATGTTGTTAGATTTACGGATGTTAAACCAGCCTTGCATTCTTGGATGAAACCTACTTGATCATAGTGGATGATCTTCTTAATGAGGCATTGTATTCTATTTGCCAGAATTTTGTTGAGGATCTTTGCATCTGTATTCATCAGCGATATTGGTCTGTAATTTTCTTTTTTTTGTTGCACCTCTGTCTGGTTTCGGTATCAAGGTGATGATGGCTTCATAGAACCTATTTGGAAGTATTTCTGTTTTTTCGATTTTATGAAAGAGTCTTGCCAGGATTGGTAGTAGTTCTTCCTGGAAAGTTTGAAAGAATTCATTAGTGAATCAATCTGGGCCCAGGCTTTTGTTTTTGGGCAGACATTTGATTACCGTTTTAATTTCATCAATAGTGATGGGGGTGTTTAGATATGCTACATCCTCTTCCTTCAACCGTGGAAGATTGTAAGAGTCCAAGAATTTATCCATTTCTTCCAGGTTCTCATTTTTAGTGACATAGAGCATTTCAAAGTAGTTTCTGATTACCCTTGGAATCTCTGCAATATCAGTAGTGATCTCTCCTTTTTCATTCCTAATGTAAGTTTTCAATTTTCTCTCTCTTTCTTTGTTAGTTTTGCCAGTGGTCTATCAATCTTGTTTATTTTTTCAAAGAACCAACTTCTGCTTTCATTGATCTTTCGGATTGTTTTTTGGGTTTCCACTTCATAGATTTCTGCTCTCAGCTTTGTTATTTCCTTCTGCCTCCCTATTTTGGGGTCCTTTTGCTGAGCACTTTCTAGTTCTATAAGCTGCGTCATTAAGCTACTCAGATAAGCCTCTTCTTCCTTCCTGATGTGTGCTTGCAAAGCTATAAACTTTCCTCTCAGTACTGCTTTTGCTGTGTCCCATAAGTTCTGATAGTTTGTGTCTTCATTATCATTTGTTTCCAGTAATATTTTGATTTCTTTTTTGATTTCATCTAGAACCCACTGGTTATTAAGTATGAGGCTGTTTAACTTCCAGGTGTTAGAGTTTTTCTTCTTTGTTCCTTTGGAGTTCACAAATAATTTCAGAGCTTTGTGGTCAGCAAAGGTAGCCTGTAAAATTTCTATCCTCTTGATATTTTGAAGATATGATTTATGGGCCAGCATGTAGTCTATCCTAGAGAATGTTCCATGTACATTGGAGAAGTATGTGTATCCAGGTTTCTATATATATCTACTAGGCCTCTTTCTTCCATTTCTCTCCTCAGGTCCACTATATTCTTGTTGGGTTTCAGTCTGGTAGACCTGTCCATTGTTGACAAAGCTGTGTTTTAGTCCCCCACAATTATTGTGTTGTTGTTGATGTTATTTTTCAGCTTTGTCAATAATTGTATTAAATAATTTGCTGGACCCTCATTCGGTGCATATATGTTTAGAAGAGTGATTTCTTTCTGCTCTACATACCCCTTGATTAATATATAATGTCCATCTTTGTCCCTTACTACCTTCCTGAGTATAAAGTTTGCATTATCTGATATTAGTACGGACACTCCAGCTTTTTTATGGGTGTTGTTTGCTTTAATAATTTTTCTACAGCCTTTTATTTTGAATCTATGTTTCTTCTGACTTTTCAGGTGCATTTCTTGAGACAGCAATAAGTTGGATTGAGTTTTTTCATCCATTTAGTAACTCTTTGTCTCTTAACTGGTGCATTTAGTCCATTGACATTGAGAGAAAGAATTGTCCTATGATTTGATGCCATCTTTATATCGAAATTTGGTGTGTCTTTTGGTTTGACTTGTCTTAAATTAGTTCTTTCATTTTTTTCTCCTAAGCGTAGGTTTGAGTCTGTAAAGTTTCTGAGCTGTTTTTTGTCTGTGAAACCATGTATTTTTCTGTCAAACCAGAAAGTGAGTTTTGCTGGGTACAGTATTCTAGGTGAAGCATTCATTTCATTCAGTCTTGTCACAATATCCCACCACTGCTTTCTGTCCTTGAGTGTTTCAGGTGACAGGTCTGCTGTAACTCTCAAGGATGCTCCTTTGAATGTAATTTCCTCTTTTGATCTTGCTGTTTCTAGAATTATGTCTCTCTGGGATTTGTCATTGTGACTAGGATGTGTCTTTGGGTATTTTTTTCTGGGGTTTCTTTTGGTTGGTACTCTTCGGGCATGCAAGATTTGATCACATATATTCTTTATTTCTGGAAGTTTCACTTTAATGATGTTCTTGACCGTTGATTCTTCCTGGAAATTTTCTTCCTGTGCCTCTGAGACTCCAATGATTCTTAAGTTGTTTCTGTTGATATTATCATAGATTTCTACTTTCATCTGTTCCCATTCTTTGACTATTTTTTCCATTGTCTGTTCGTTTGTTTTAAGTTTTCTTTCCAATCTCTCCCGCTGTATGGAGTTGTTATTTATCTCATCTTCCACAGCACCAATTCTATTCTCAGCTTCTTCTACTCTGGTATTGAGATCATCCATTTTACCATTCAATTCATTTACTGAGTTTTTCAGGTCTGTTAGTTGACATGTAATTTCAGTTTGGAATTTTGTGATTTCTGTCATCATATTTTCTTGGTTCTTATTAGTATTCTCTTCAACTCGGTCCATGGTTTCTTTGATTTCTCTCAGCATCTTCCATATTGCTTTTCTAAGTCCTTATCTGAGCGATTGATTAGTTCGTTGGTCATTATCTGTTCATCAGAATTGTCATCTTCATTCTCTATGTCTGATGCTGGCCCGCATTGTTTCCCCATTGTCACATTAGTTGTGTGTTTTTCTACATGTTGCGGTGGTATTCATTAGGTAAATGACGTGCACAGCCAGACACATCTGGTTCCACCCTTTCCGTTTGTGTCGATTTGACTATAAGGGAGTGGAGTCCTCGTGGATGAGGCCTCTCAAAGTATCAAATCTTGGGCCGAGGCACACAGCAGAGAAGATAGTCCAATGAGAAATGCTGGGCTTCAGTGATCCAGCACAGTCCTTAGTGAGATTTTTTTTCTCTTCTTGTTGCGATGATGTTCTTTCCTTATAAAGAGCACATGGCTGCGTAGTGAAGCAGAGCCAAAGTGCTCTTCTGCAGCTTATTTCACTTTAATGTGGTGTTCCTGGGCATTTCCACCTTAGAATGGACCTCTGGGAGAGCGAGTTTTTTTCGAGCCAGTTTGACCCACTCCCACAAGGTCTGGAGGACAGCAGAGGACAAAAAAACACACACAAAAAAGACCAAACTCACAGTTCTTCGCAGTCAGCTCCACTAGGCAGGCGTGAATACACAGAAAATCCCAGCCTGACGTCACAATCAGGGGACCTTGCTTTTTTGACTTTATCTTTTCTTACATGTAATTAGTGTTCCACTGTGTACATATATCATAGTTTACCAGATATTTGTTCTTAGACATTAAGTTATTTATAGGTTTTAGCTATTGAGAATACTTCAGCAATAAACAACATCTAACAATGGCTTTCCTGAATTGTGTTTTTGATTCCTTGGAGTATATTGCAAGGGAAGTAATTTCTGGATCTAGGGAAGCTTAATAAGATCATTTAAGAAATGACAATATTGTGTTGATAATTTTGATAAAATTTTAATGTATCTGCTTAATTAAAATATTTGACTTATTCTACATATAATATATTTATTATTTTTTCCAAATGCAATTTCTTTAGACCAACAAGACTTTCCATATCAGAACCTAGTTCTTTTCTCTATGAAGTTTTATTCTTGTTTAACTTACCATAATAGGTTTTTATCATCCACCTCTTCAAAATCTTTATCTAAAAGCAAGAGTAAAACTGTTACTGTAACTGGAGTCGACCTTTCTTTCTCTGGTGAATGTGGATTCAACAGTGATGTATTTTCCACCGTTTTAAACACTACCATCATTAACACTTAAATTATATTAATAATTGTACTGCCAAATGCAGTAAGAAGGGCATCAGTGATTTATTTCAACTTTCTATGATTTATATTCTTATTTATAAAATTTATATTTAAATTTTATCTATTGTATCTGTATAAATGATAATATATGCACTGTTCCAAATCATAGTACTACATTGCATTAAAATTGGCTACTCATAGTTTCTAATTGAGTATGTTTAAAAAGTTTATATTATTGTATCAGTAATTCATTCCAGCCTTATGATTTATAGTGTCAAAGCAGTAACTTTTCAAACTCCAATTTTTTTTATATTTGCTTAGTTTTGTATGGGGCTATGCCTAAATACTCAGGAGTACTCCTGGTTTTTCATTCAGAAATCACCATTGAATTGGCTAGGTAAACATATGGGATGTTGGGGATTGAACACAAGTCAGCTATGTGCAAAGTATGTACTCTACTCACTTTACTGATTTTACTATCTCTCTGGCCTGCAAAATACTATTTTAGGTGTTTTAAATCACTCTATATTGAGTAGATTAATGATTTCTCAATAAATCTCATTCATTAGTCTCTATATATGCCTAACCTTTATCTTTATACAATGACATCTAAACTAGGTAGGAAATCTCATATATCCTTTGCATAGATAACTCAATAGTAAATATTTTATATTAATAAAATGTATATTAATATTGTTGTAGTAAATAATATTAATGTCATTTATCAAAGTCAAATTCCATCACTAGGAAGAATTTTGTTTTTAATTCATCAAACAAGAATAGTATCATTTTATAAAATACGTAAACAGTTTACTCTATTTCTGTAACACTTAAAACACTTAAAAATTTCTGAAAAAAATTTATTTTTATTAAATTATGTTTATAGATGATCAAGTATTACATGAAAGTCTTGTGCTAATATCTTCCATATCTTACTTAAAATACTGTCATCTTTACAACAGCCTGAGGAGAGATATTATAACTCTACTGATGTTATCAGTATTTTGTTTGCTAAAGCAAAGTCAGATTAATTTTTCCAAGGTCACCTGGAAAACTAAATTAGAGTGATTCTTAAATTCAGGACATTTTTCTTTAATGGAACTGAAATTATAGAGCCAATAGGTATACTAATATATAACTACACAAATATAGTATTTTAGGCTTTGTGCCACCACCCATGATGCTGAGTGTCTTCTCTTAGATCTGAGCATAGGGACCATTCCTAGTGGAGCTTAGGTGAATTTGTAGTGCAGTTGATCAAAGCTGGATCAGCTGGTACAAGGCAAGCACTATATATTATTTTCCTGTCTAGATAAACTGATATGTTACTTATCCCTGTTTGTATATGAATAATCAAGAGAGATCAAAGCTAGAATATAGTAATCCTCAATTATTCAAGTAGCATTAAATCACAGAAAATAATTATTTAGAATTGTTATATAAAACATCAGAAGGAATTTTATTTAACAAGTTAAAAATCTTTTTTTTTTCAGATTTTGTTGTAGCTCTTTGTTGTAGAAAATGCTTTTTATAAGGCCAGATAATTATTATATCAAGGAAGGAGTTTGCATTGCAAGTAGTTGACTAGAGTTTGATCTCTGGCATTCAATCTGATTCCCAGAGAATTAACAAATTGATTATTAAGTGCACAACAGGCAATAACCACTGAAAGCATTGTTGAAAATGATACCATAACAAACACAAAAAAACAAAGAAACTATAGCAAAAACAGCAACAACAACAAAGAAAAATTGTGTAACACAGTGACTGAATGTCCATATATGTTAACTTGTTCCTTTATATTCTTAACTTCTTTACAGGAAGCATGCAATACACTACAAAACTACATGGAAACTGTTTTGAATCCTTACTTACTCAATGTCAGCCTAGCAGCCAAAATATGTAACCATGTGCTTTGCCAAGAGAAAGGAATATGTATAAGGAAAAACTGGAACTCAGATGATTATCTTCATCTGAACCCAGACACTTTTAAGATTGAGGTTGGGGAAGATAAAGAATATCAAGTTCTTGGGAAACCTACAGTTCAAGATCTGAAAGAATTTGCTGAAAATTTTCATTGCAGCTGCTATTCTAACACGAATTGTACAAAGAATGTTGATGTAACTAGCACTGTTAATTTCAATGTTTGTGTTGCCAATGTTTGTATAAAATCTACCTAGAAAAAGCACACTTTCTAACTTTGCATGAATATTCCAATTATTATACTACTTGCAATGTTGATTCTATGTTTTAATGGTAATGTTTTAGTGTGTTCCTTAGAGTCAATATTCTGAAGTGGAATCATCTCCAACAATCTCCAAAACGTTTTTTCATTTGTTAGCTTGAAAAACTCTTCCATCAACTCATCAACTTATACATTAGCAAAATATGTATGACATGGCTTATCCTGTTATGAGTCAGTACTAATTTTCGAGGGGGTATAGTTCTGGCTCTGTGATGAGAGCACATTACTGTCAGTGTTCAGGGGACCATATGTAGTACTTTCCAATCCAACCAGAGTTGGATTTATGCAAGCAAGTGCCTTAATCTCTCTGTGATCTTTTTTTGACAAGTCGTACTATTAAATTTACAATCTACATCAATTTGATAAAATTTACATTTCAATATCTAAATTTCCTGAGCAAACTTTTAGAAAACTATATTTTTAAAC
This sequence comes from Crocidura indochinensis, assembly GCA_004027635.1. Lineage (NCBI taxonomy): Eukaryota > Metazoa > Chordata > Mammalia > Eulipotyphla > Soricidae > Crocidura > Crocidura indochinensis. Next base: position 6,781 of record PVKC010020011.1, read on the forward strand.
TTTTAGCTAATTCAGTTGAGAAATATTTATATATAACTTTATTTTTAACAAGTGATTCAAAACACATGCACCCAAACTATGTTTCATTTGTAAATAAAATATCATTATTGGTGACGCTATTGGAGGGACAGGGACACTGCTGAATGAATTTATATTAATACATTGTATATCTGAAACCCAATCATTAACAAATTTGGAAGGTTCTGATTCATGATGATTGAATAAAACATTATAAAAGATTGTTTTTCATTATTCAATTTTTGAAAACTGAATTATAGTCATCTTTTTTGTTATAGATTAATGAAGGATATTTACTAATAATTTTTTCAGTCATAATTAAGGCATTGTTACAAAATGTAAATGCACTGGTGCATTTTATATAATCTACACTTATAGATTCTTCTTTATTGCTATAGAATAGGATTTTTAGATTGATTGATTTATGTTCTCTATGTATCTTCATATTTGCATTTTTTGGAATGAATTAAAATTATTCATTACATTCAATAATTGGACACCATCATTCTCAACTACTGTTTTCAAGGCCTAAAGTTCTTTGATGTTTGCCTGTAAGACAACAAATACTTTTTTCTTTTGTTTTCTTTTTGGGTCACACCCGATGACTCTCAGGGATTACTCCTGGCCTGTGCTCAGAAGTGCTCCAGCTTGGTGGATCATATGAGATGCCAGGGAATCGATCCACAGTCCATACTAGGTCAGCTGCGTGCAAAGCAAACTTTGTACCACTGTCCCACTGCTCTGGCCCTAAAAATAAATATTTTAGCCGTTCAAATTTACTGAAGATAATATTTTTAATGGAAAATACCAATGATATTAAGTTAAAACTCTTGTCTTTAAAATAGCAATGGCATGGGTTTATCCAGTTTTTATCACAAATATATGGTTATAAGCCACTTTAACTTAACATTTTTATTATATAAGAATAAACCCTTGAGAAATTATTTTATTATAAACATGTTATAGAATATGTTACAAAATTAAATTTAAAGCAGTCTACTTTCTATCAATTGTTGATGATAATATTTGACAACCTACCATATCAAAATTACCTAATTTTTAGTAAGTGTATATTCAACTAATTTAGGAAGAATTTTTTTGATATTTTCTGCTATGATTAATATGGTCAATCATTCAAAGGAAGTATTATGTTTCCTGATAGTAGTGAACTTGTTGAATAATTGAAGCAGATAATTGAAAGTGAAAAATTTACAACATAGTTTATGAGAACACATAATTGAGAAATGAAGGACATTTACTGGTAATTTTTCAGTCAGAATTATGACACTGTTACATAGGTAAATACACGGGTGCATTTTATATAATCTACACTTAAATTCTTCATTACTAAAATAGAATAGGCTTTTAAGATCATGATTTATTTATTCTTTCAATGAATCTGTATGCCTGTAATACAAATTAGAAATATTAGAAAGCAATAAAAGTAGGACAGAAAAGAAAAAAAACAAAAATTAATATTAGAAAGCAATTTAAGAGTGTCATGAAAAGAGCAATGTGTAATGCCCTAAATATTTAATAAAAAAACTGACATGAAGACATTTTGTGACTTCATAACATTTTAAAAGAATGAACTTTGTACGTGGTATTTAAGTATTCAATAGTATATGATAATAATCAATTCACAACACTTTTTTTTTTGTTTTGTTTTTGGGCTACACCCAGTGTTCTCTGGTTGACTTCGTTCTTTGCACTCAGAGAAATCACACCTGGCAGGTTCAGGTGACCACATGGGAAGCTGGGTATTGAAATTGGGTCAGCCATCTTGCAAGGCTAATGTCCTACTTCCTCTCAATGCTACACTGAAAGTAAATGTTAAGTACAAACAGAATTGTTTGAGAGGCTGTAGCATCTCAAACATTGGAAAATTAAATAGCTCATTAAAGAACAAGCATTGGGTCAAAGAGCTAATCAAAGAGTAAATTAAAATATTTATGGAAAGAAATGAATACTAGAGCATGGTCCAACAGATTTTATGATCATGACAAAAGGTATTCAGAGGAAAGTTCAAAGCTATGAATGTTCTTTTTTTAATGGTTAATAGATAATTTTATATTCAAGATTAGGCATAATTGTCCTGGTTATGATCAAGTTACTTTAACACAGCAACAGGTTATGGTCAAATCACTTTTATAGTTCAACATCTACAGCTTGTCTTTGCTGCCCTGAGCCTGCTTGGTGGCATTGTTAGTATAGTTTCTTTTTTTAATATATATTTTATTTAAACAGCTTGATTACATACATGATTGTGTTTAGGTTTCAGCAATCTAATGAACATCACCCATCACCAGTGCAACATTCCCATCTCCAATGACCCAAATCTCCCTCCTCCCCACCATTCCCCAACCTGTACTTTAGACAGATTTTCTATTTCCCTCATACATTCTCATTGTTAGGATAGTTCACAATGTAGTTATTTCTCTAACTAAACTCATCCCTGTTTGTGATGAACTCCATGAGGTGAGCTGTAACTTCCAGCCCTCCTCTCTTTTGTGTCTGAAAATTATTATTGCAAGAATGTCTTTCATTTTTCTTAAAACTCATAAATGAGTGAGACCATTCTGTGTCTTTTTCTCTCTCTCTGACTTCTTTCACTCAACATAATAGATTCCATGTACATCCATGTATAGGAAAATTTCATGCCTTCTCTCCTGACAGCTGCATAATATTCCATTGTGTATATGTACACAGTTTCTTTAGCCATTCATCTGTTGAATGGTATCTTGACTGTTTCCAGAGACTTGCTATGGTAAATAGTGCTGCAATGAATATGTGTAAAGAAGAGATTCTTGTACTGTATTTTTGTGTTCCTAGGGTATATTCCTAGGAGTAGTATAGCTCGGTCGTATGGGAGCTCGATTTCCAGTTTTTGGAGGAATCTCCATATCACTTTCCATAAAAGTTGAACTAGATGGCATTCAAACCAGCAGTGAATAAGATTTCCCTTTCTCTCCAAATCCCTGCCAACACTGTTCTCATTCTTTGTGATGTGTGCCAATCTCTGGGATGTGAGGTGGTACCTCATAGTTGTTTTGATATGCATCTCCCTGATGATTAGTGATGTGGAGCATTTTTTCATGTGTCTTTTGGCCATTTGTATTTCTTCTTTGTCAAAGTGTCTGTCCATTTCTTCTCCCCATTTTTCATGGGATTAGATATTTTTTTCCTTGTAAAGTTCTGTCAGTGCCTTGTATATTTTGGATATTAGCCCCTTATCTGATGGGCATTGGTTGAATAGTTTCACCCACTCAGTGGGAGGCTCTTGTATCCTGGGCGCTATTTCCTTTGAGGTTCAGAAGCTTCTCAGCTTAATATTTCCCATCTGTTAATCTCTGCTTTCACTTGCTTGGAGAGTGCAGTTTCCTCCTTGAAGATGCCTTTAGTCTCAATGTCCTAGAGTATTTTACCTACATGTGGTTCTATATATCTTTTGGTTTCGGGTCTGATATCGAGGTCTTTCATCCATTTGAATTGAACCTTCGTAAATGATGTTAGCTGGGGGTCTAATTTCAATTTTTTGCAAGTGGCTAGCCAGTTATGCCAACAACACTTCTTGAAGAGGCTTTCTTGCTCCACTTAGGATTTCTTTTTCCTTTTTCAAAAATTAGGTGGTTGTATTTCTGGAGAGCATTCTCTGAGTATTCAAGTCTATTCTTCTGATGTGAGGGCCTGTCCTTATTCCAATTCCATGCTGTTTTGATAATTATTGCATTGTAGTAAAGTTTAAAGGTGGAAAAAGTAATTTCCCATATTCTTTTACCCAATGATTGCTTTAGCTATTCTAGGGTGTTTATTGTTCCAAATAAATATCAAAAGTGCCTGATTCACTTCTTTGAAAAATGTTGTGGGGATTTTTAGAGGGATAGCATTAAATCTGTATAATGCCTTGGTTAGTATTGTCATTTTGATGATGCTAATCCTGCCAATCCATGAGCAGGATATGTGTTTCCATTTCTGCATATCCTCTCTTAGTTCATGGAGCAGAGTTTTATAGTTTTCTTTGTAAGGGTCATTCACATTTTTAGTCAAGTTGATTCCAAGATATTTGAATTTGTGTGACACTATTGTGAATGGATGTTGGAGAGTGTTTGGCATAAAAAGCCCTCTCAATAAAATCAAAATAGAGTCTTGAAAGTCTGAGCCAAAGTGCCTAAGAGACAAGCTGCATTGCAAGCAGATGTGACCTTTTGCCCTTGGACCTAAAAAAAAGGAACTAATCACATATCTTAAAGCTAGGGAGTTAACCACTAGGCTCCAAGATGTCCTTGTAAAGACAGGGGTCAAAAGGCCCAAGCGGAGATTAGATCTTGTATTTTGTTGCTCAAAGGTAATGTGTATCTCTTGACTAATGATAACCTTTTTAATTTTGTAAAAACAAGATGTTCCCGTGGAAAGTTACAGCTATTCCAATTATGCTTCGCCCCTACTCTCTTTGTTTTGCCTTGTCTATATAAGATCTACTTTTCCCTTTATTAAATGGACTCCTGATCGGAACCCTTCATCTTGAGTCTCTTTATTTCCCAGCCCCTCTTCTTTTTTAGGCCGGAATCCCCTTCGAAACCCATGGATTACTGACGTGGTCTCCAGTTTCACCCGCTGGTCCGGGTCTCTGGTGGGCCACAGAGTGGCACCCAACGTGTGGCTCGAAGCACGGATCAACCGGCCGAACAGCAAGGGGAGCGAGTCCTGGGTACCTATCCACAAGTGGCCAGTAAGACCCTATTAAGGGCAGGGTGCACGAAGGTCAGACTATTCAGTGATCACTAAAACCGCCATTCAATCGTCCCGGAAAAATGGGGGCTACTTTATCTAAAGAAGAGATTTTTATTAGATCTTAAGAAAGAGCTGGGTGAAAGAAATGTTAAAGTGAAGAAAAAGGACTTAATTTAGTTTTTTATATGTGTCCATGATATTTTTCCATGGTTTGTAGTCACTAGACCCAGCATAGTTACCAGTACTTGGAAACAAATTGGTGATGATATTTTGCAATACTATACCAAATATGGTAAAGAGAAGGATAGATAGGTTATGCAGTTCTATTGGATTATTCTTGGAAAAAATATTACGGGAGCTGAATTAGACTCTTTAGGGGAAAACCCCGTTAACAAGGACATTGTTGAGAAGGCTGAAGCCAATGTAGAAATGGCCTCCCGCAGTCAATCTCGGGCCAGCAGCACCCTTCCCAAAACATAAATCCTTATAGATTTAGACTTGGAATCCTCCAAGGGCTTTATCCCTATAATTGCCTACACACCCCCTGAGGAGGAGATTTTAGATACTGAGGACAACCTGTCCTTGCAGGACAAGACCACCTATTATGATCATGGCAAGTTTCCTCCCCGAGCCTCCCCCCCTCCATGTGGCTGTTGATTGTCTTCTCCCCCGTCACCACACAGTTGTTTTAACGATTGCCCTCCTGCTGCTAGAGATGGTGCAATCCACTGCACATACACTCACTCTGCCAGCAAAAAATATTTTTGGAACAAAACACCTTTGGGGGGCCTGCGCCTTTAAAATTCCCCTTTTATCCCCTCCAGAGCGGCTCATTATTGCTGCATCCCTGTCAACCTTTTCTTGGACTAGAACTACACCCTAATAATGTTCTCACTCAAAAAGCCCAAATAAGAACTCAGTCTTCGTAAACCCTTAATTTCCGCGGCTTCTGGCTCCAGCCTTATCTTAAATTAACTGGAGATTTGAAACCCTTGTTTGACATTCTCAGAGCTGATTCAAATCCTGCTTTTTCCAGTAACCTCACCCCTGAGGCGCAACAATCCTTGCAGTCAGTGAAATTACTTATTTTTCATCTACACTGACTATTTACTTGCTTGTCTCTCCTACAACCTTTTCACCCACAAGCCTTTTGTGGAAGCAGGCCCTCCATTTTGGGTGCACTTTCGGCCTCTTGCTTGTGTTCTCAGCTTCAACTCATCTTGACCAGAAACTCCCCTTTTTCATATTGAATATTAGAGCTCACTCTTCCTTGCCTGTACCATTGGCATAGGGTAATAGTTTTGTCGACCAAGCTACTTGTTTTTTCCCAGCCATGGTTAATTTTTCTCCCTTGTCTGCTGCATACATATTTACGAACTTCATCACACCAATGCTCATACATTCTGGCTTAAATTTAAAATTACCAAGAAACAGGTCATACAAATGGTAAAGTAATGCAGGAATTGTTTGCCCCTGCTTCCAAAGCAGGAGTAAACCGCAGAAGTCTAATCCCCAGTGAATTGTGGCAAATGTGTGATACTCACTATCAAAGTAAGTTTCTGTGTGGTTCAAATGCAGACAAAAATTTAGAATACAATATTACCTCCCCCTTAAAGTTGATAAAATCTGTCTCGAATTCAGTGCTAGCTTCTGTGTGTCCTTGTAGTTTCAAGTTTGTTTGCTGTGCTGGAGATGGCAATGAGTGCAGAGGTAGAATTAAAAAGATTCAGGAACTCTGTTCATTTAGAATTTATAGTAAAAATGCTGTCATTTTTCAGTTATGTCTGATAATTTGAAGTTTGTGAAATAAATCATGCGGTATAAGTATTCCTTTTCTGAAAGCATTTGTGCAATTAAACTTAGTGCATTGGAAGATGTAAGGTAATTATTAAGACATTAGAAATTAGGAAACTTTCTAAATTTAGGCCTGTAATGGTTAAATTCAAGTCTGTAAGAATTAAAAGCTTCCCCAGGGAGAGAGAGCAACAAAGAGATAAGAATCACCCTTTCCTCATGTCCCTCAAAGATTTTAGAGTGAGGTCATAATTCTGCCACGTGTAATAACAGATTATTGTTAAAAGAAAAGCTTTGTGGTGTTTTAAATTCAAACAAACACAAAAGTGTTAAAATTTGAGTTTTTATATTTCTATTAGTGAATTTATTTTTATTTTCAAAGTATTTGAAAGAAAATGATGTGGGAAATGTTGTGGTTAGCCTTTTTAAATAATAATGTTAATTTTTATTGCACAGTATACACCCAAGTGTGCTTTGTGTTACCCTTGGTTTTAATTCTGTGCTACAGCAGTGTCTGTTCTAAACACTGCATTGAAAGAACTCTCCTTTTAGGATATTCAGAAAGTCAGCACATTATACACAACTGTATATTTGTGTCAAAGTGAAAAAATCTAGTATTGAAAAAAGATATATTGTTAATTTTATGAATAATACTATAAGAGTAACTACATTTTATATGCAGGTTAACAACATGTATCAAATATAATTTGGCCTTGAAACTCTAGGTGTGGAAATGCATCAAGTATCTTTCACTATACTTTATTATGATCTAAACATTTTGATAATTTGGTACATAATATTTTTTACAGATTATTAACTTAAGGTCTTCAAAGTGAAAACATTTGTTTGTTATTTACTAGTCAGTTTTTTTCTTTCAACCACTCATAAATCATAGTTTATGCTTTTATGTTCAATTATTAAAAATTTAACACTTTATTACAGCAGCCTTACTGTTCTACTGTAAAAATAATCTAAACAAAACCTCTTCAATTACAGCAAATAATATATCAAAAGTGGAGGCTCCTTCTACAGTGTTCATTAACCATTTTATCTAAATTTTTTAACTGCTTACTATTTTACTTAATATTTTAAACTTCAAAGTAGGATTGTTTTAAAAATGTTTTGTGCTAAATCTAAACCTTAAAGCTTTTATTTTCAGCAAAGTTCCACTCCATATACAGTACTTCTACAGCTGAAAAAATTTTTCTACAGAAAATTTTTCTTACGAACATGCTGGCCAAATATTTAAAAGCGCTTGTCTAATATTACCAGGGCTAAAATTTCTAACGTTAGTTTTGGATCGATCCTTTTGTCTGTTCATGTAAGTGCTGTGATGAATGAAAGTGGCCACGAGCGTAAAATGTTGTTTAGTATTGTTTTGTTTTGTCTGTTTATTTGGTGTCTCTACATTTCATAATATATATAATTCTCAATTCCTTATCCATTTTTGGGATTTCAATTAATTTTTTCACAACTTTGTCAGTCTGGTCTCCTAGCAGCTGAAAAACTGACATCCTGCAACTAAATCATGTGTTAAAATTATATGTTAAGCTGGCTTTGTCCTTCTGAGAGCACGGCAGATGGTGTAGGGGACTGTAACCTCAGATTTATCAATTGCCATCAGGAACAATAATTCCCTGGAGAATTTCTGAACTTTGCAGTCACCCAGCCTTCCTGCTATGTGTTAATTAAGGCTAGAAAGATATGGATATGTGGCTAGAGAGAAAGAAGCATCTAGCTTTAAGATAATAACTAAGATGTTTAAAGAAATCATTAAGGTTCAAAGTTATTAACAGTTGTTAAGTATAAATTTCTTTAAAGTATAAAGTCTAACAAAAGTCAATAAGTCTTCCTCTAATATTTGGAAATAATTTGTCTAATGTAAATTGTTAGTATCTTCTGCCTGTAAACCAAGCCCATACTATTAAGCAAACTCCTATTTTTTTATGAAGAATTAAACTTATGAAAAATTCTTTTGTACAAAAAGCCTCACAAGTAACCATTTTGCCTCTTGCCAAGCCATTTCCTTATAGAGCTCCTGCAGCCTCCTGCAGTCCTATCCTCATCCACCTCAAAAGAGCTTGCCACCCCTGTACCCACCATTCCTGCTGGACATGTTTCTAAGTGACTCTGCCTAAGGAAAATGTTGGATTCGCTACTTTGCCTGCAGCCCTTGAAGCAATACAACCTTCAGCATGCCCACTGCTACCAACGACCCTACTGACCTCCATGGGAGCTGAGAATCATCAAGCATACCTTTGAGACAGGTCAAAGGCGTGGGACTTTGCTTACTTGCACCTTATATGCACTGCCCTGTCCAACTATCAGACATTTGCAATCAAACCATTGTGGTTAACAACTCTTCCATATTTATTCATGCCCCTGTAGCTTCAGCTCAGCCAGCCGCTCCTGCCTCGGCTTCTGCAATTTCCTTTTCCCTCAATAACACTATTTCAGTCTACTCTGCCTTCCAGACCCCTGTCCTCACAGCTTATTCTTGATATGGTCAACGCCTCGGCTGCCACCACTTCCAGCCCTGCCTATGAACGCTGCTGGATTTGTTTCTCACCTATTTCACCATTTTATGAAGGCATTGCTGCCTTTGGGTCTCCAATCTACACCAATGACTCCAGTCTCCTCCACTGGGGAACCCAACCACAACAACATGAACTAACTATTGGACAGGTGCTGGGGTATGGACTTTTCCTTCTTGACCCGTACATGGTTCCCCCTGTCCCATTGTTAGAAACTTGTAATCAGACATTGCATGTTACCTGGCAAGATCAATTTTTTGTTGCTCCTGACTTAACTTTCTTTTTTGTCTGCTCCTCTGGTTTATCTCCACATGTTATTGTTAATGATTACTGTATACTGGTTATTCTATACCCAAATTAGTCTATCAATGCTCTAACTACACTGTTGTCAGGGATGTGGAAAAACTCAAACATGGCTTAGATTATTTACAGCAAACTGTAGGCTCTTTAGCCTAGATGGTACTACAAAACCACCATGGCCTCGATCTTGCCTTTTTTAAGGAGGGGGGAGTGTGTGCCACCCTAAAAGAAGAATGTTGCCTTTAATTAGACCTTGTCAAGGACAGCATACAAAAGATTGAAGAAAGTCTAGCTGAAACCAAGAAAATCTTGGATAGGGAGTAAAGCTGGTATAAAAATTGGTTCCCCACATCTCCCTGGTTATCCATCCCACTACCCATGCTGCTCGGCACAGTCATTGGGTTCATGCTGCTCATTTATTTTGGTCCATGGGCATTTCACCTCCTAAATGGCTTTATAAAATCCCAGATTGACGAGACTACCAAAAAAATCTCTGGGCATTCACTGCCAGCAGCTCCAGCCTCATGAGCCCCCCATTACTGATACTGCTGAGGGTGAGGAGAGTGCCCCTGAAGAACTGGATTTTGAGGAACTGGAACAGCTCGCTAAGCATAAGAAATCCTTCCTTGCACGGCTGTGGAAATGCCTTTGACAGGATTAGCCTGGTGCCAGTAGTCAGGAGCACACCTCATTCTTTAACTTTGTGCTGATTCTTAGGGTTAGGGCACTCCAGCCTACATGCACTGATGCAAGAGCCTTCTTGCATGTCCCTGAGCCGCTACTTTTGGGGTTCTGATGCTGGGGGCACATCAGACAGTCTAAGACAGGATTTCCACTCATCTTTGAATTAATAAAAAAGGGGGAATTTGTTGGAGACTGTTTGGCATAAAAAGCCCTCTCAATAAAATAAAAATGGAGTCTTGAAAGTCTGAGCCAAAGTGCCTAAGTGACAAGCTGCATTGCAAGCAGATGTGACCTTTTGCCATTGGACCTAAAGAAATAGGAACTAATCACATATCTTAGAGCTAGGGAGTTAACCACTAGGCTCCAATATGTCCTTGTAAAGACAGGGGTCAAAAGGCCCAAGCGGAGATTAGATCTTGTATTTTGTTGCTCAAAGATAATGTGTATCTCTTGACTAATGATAACCTTGTTAATTTTGTAAAAACAAGATGTTCCCGTGGAAAGTTACAGCTATTCCAATTATGCTTCGCCCCTACTCTCTTTGTTTTGCATTGTCTATATAAGATCTACTTTTCCCTTCATTAAATGAATTCCTGATCAGAACCCTTCATCTTGAATCTCTTTATTTCCCAGCCCCTCTTCTTTTTTAGGCCGGAATCCCATTCGAAACCTGTGGTCTCCAGCTTCACCCGCGGGTCGGGGTCTCTGGTGGGCCGCAAATGAGGTTGTTTTCTTAATGTCCATTTCTTCCCTATTATTATTGGTGTATAGAAAGGCCAATGATTTTTGTGTGCTAATTTTGTAACCTGCCAAATTGCCAGATGAGTTTATTATTTCTAGAAGCTTTTTGTTAGAGTCTTTAGGGTTTTCTAAGTAGAGTATCATGTCATCTGCAGTGACAGCTTAATTTCTTCCTTTCCTATCTGGATTCCCTTGATATCTTTTTCTTGCCTAATCGCTATAGCAAGGACTTCCAGTGCTATGTTGAATATGAGTGATGAGAGAGGACAGCTTTTTCTTGTGCCAGAATTTAGAGGGAAGGCTTTTAGTTTTTCTCCACTGAGGACAATATTTGCCTCTGGCTTGTGGTAGATGGCCTTAACTATATTGAGAAAGGTTCCTTCCATTCCCATCTTACTGAGAGTTTTGATCAAGAATGGGTGTTGGACCTTATCATGTGCTTTTTCTGCATCTATTGATATGATCATGTAATTTTTATTTTTCTTGTTGTTGATGTTGTGTATTATATTGATAGATTTACGGATGATAAACCAGCCTTGCATTCTGGGATGAAACCTACTTGATTGTAGTGGTTGATCTTCTTAATGAGGTATTGAATCCTATTGGCCAGGATTTTGTTGAGGATATTTGCATGTACATTCATCAGTGATATTGGTCTGTAATTTTCATTTTTGGTAGCATCTCTGTCTGGATTAGGTACCAAGGTGATGTTGGCTTCATAAAACCTATTTGGAGGTGTTCCTGGAGTTTTGCCAGGATTTGTAGTAGTTTCTCTTGAAAGGTTTGAAAGAATTCATTAGTAAATCCATATGGGACTGGGTTTTTGTTTTTGGGCAGATATTTGATTACATTTTCAATTTCTTCAATATGATGGGGCTGTTTAGATATGCTACATCCTCTTCATTCAACCATGGAAGATTATAAGAGTCAAAGACTTTATCCATTTCTTCCAGGTTCTCATTTTTACTGGCATAGAGTTTCTCAAAGTAGTTTCTGATTACCCTTTGAATCTCTGCCATATCAGTAGTGTCTCTACTTTTTCATTCCTAATATGAGTTATCAAGTTTCTCTCTCTCTTTCTTTGTTAGTTTTGCCAGTGGTCTATCAATCTTGTTTATGGTTTTCAAAGAACGAACTTCTAAAGCTATGAATTTTCTAAAGAATGGTTCAATTTATGATAAAAAATACCATTCTCAAGTTTCTCAAAAAATCAAATATCTGGGAATTAGA